>VDFB02173599.1:7150-80341 GCA_007258455.2 Sequoia sempervirens
TTTAAAGACATACATACATACATATAAGCAAACATATATACATAGAGGCATACATACATACAAGCATACATACATATGTACATACAATCTTACATACATACATACACTAATACATACATACATACTGTAATGCCAAGAAAGTGCACAAGAAATAGATTAGAAGCAAACATGCAATACTAAATCTAAATGAAAATCTAATGTTAACCAACAAAGAACAAAGGAAAGTAAAACATAAACAAACTAAAACAATCTCACCAATTTCAAACGTATTTCCATGATTCATCTCGATTGCCCTTCTCCATTTTGCTTGTGTAGTATAATTGCCCTTAGATTTTTAGTAATTCGTGCAAGTATAGATTAAGATAGTGATTAGCAAAATATCGAAGATTTAAGATATGTGCTCGCAAGATTTGAAAAGAGATTTCGATTTCAAGAGAGATTGGAATGAAGAATGACAGATCAATTTATAGAAAATTGATTATTCGAACGACAGGCCAGGATTGAAAGATCAACGGACGGTTGAGATTGATAGATTAGACATGCATTCTGATAACTGTCAGTAGTGACATGAGTGATACAAACTAGAAATAGAATTAAAGATTAAATAAATGATTTAATCTTCAGTTTGGTATTCAAAAACAGAAGAAATATCTTTGCATGACAAAGATGAAGTTTGATTAAATCAACTCTTGTTCGAATGCACACACAAAGTTTAATTAATTAAATAGGAATAGTTAATTAATCCGCATGTACACGCAAATGAGTTAGAACTGGACGATTGAATGATCTGACGAAGAGATTACTCAAGAACGCCACTCAGACATTAAATCGAGAGTTAACTGAGCAATTAAAATAGATGTCGAGTCGAGTAAAAGTGAATACTTAGATAACTCACATAATTATCTAAAATATAGAGGAATGCATTAAAATAGAATTCATGAATTAAATAATTCATTTAATTCAAGACTCAATATTTGAAGAATAATTAAATAAATAATATTTATTTAATTAAGTGACGAAGGGATTTTAAATGAATAATTAAATAAATAAAGAATTTATTTAATTATAGTTGAAGTATGATAAAGAGTAAATTAAATAAGAATTTATTTAATTTGTCAAGAAGAATAAGGTTAATTAGTAACGTAATTAAATAAAAAGCGTTTATTTAATTAATCAGATAGAATAAAGAAAATTGTGAATTAATTAAATAATTAAGATTATTTAATTAATAGAAGATTTATTTTTTATTCAAGGGGTAAACGCTTTTGGCTGGAGCTATGAATCGGATACAACCATTCAACAATACCACCCCAACGGGGTTTGAACCTTGGTGGCAAGAACAATGCCACCTATAAACCATCACACCATGCCAATACCAACATAATTAATAGAAGAATTAAAGTTAAAGTGAATAATTAAATAGTTGACATTATTTAATCATGACCATGAAGAATACGAATTAAGAAGAATATTGAATTCACAGGCTTAAACCAATTTTCGGTGTCTACATTTGCCCCTCTTTGATACAATGTCATTTCGGCGTTGTTTCAAAGAAAATTGATAAGAAATATGCCCCAGTAATGCCCCAGATTAAAACAGGTGAAGGTATGCCCCCTCGGGAAAATTGACAAATTTTCGAAAAGGTTCAGAAAAATTTGGAAATGATCCCGATTAGTCCATTTGATGGCCAGAAATGCATTGGAGTTTGTAGAATTGAGGTTGGAAATGTCAAGAACGGGTACGGGTTGAGCGAAATGGGAAGCTAACACGGCCAGTAGGATAGAAATGCCACCTAAGCCCTAGGTATATATAGGAATAGGGGTAAAAACCAATTCATTTTCACCCACTTAGCTTGGAAATTTCAAAATTTTCTTTGCACTCCTAGCGACGATATCTCCTGTTCCTAACACCCATCACCAAGCCTATAGGATCCGGACCTTCCAGAGGCCAACCGACGCGGACCCCCCGGTATGTACCTGAAACTTGGATTTTGAAATTTTTCATTTGCACGTGGTTTGATGCGGAAAGCCGCATTTGGAATTTCACGTTAGCCATTTTGCATAGCTAGTCTGCGGTTCAACGCATTTGTATATTTATGAAATGCATTTGACATTTTGCATCGCATTTGCATTTAGAATAGCCGCATGTGTTTATTTTGAAACACATTTGAATAATTTGCAACACAACATTTATTTTTCAACGCATATGAATTTAATGTAACGCATGTGATGTAATTAGCCGCATTTGTTTAATAACAACGCATTTGAAGTTTATGAACCGCATATGTTAAAAAGCGACGCATGTGAAAAATAATGATGCATGTGCAAAATAACGACGCATTTGAATTTTATTTAGTATAGTCAGTTTGCACTAGAATAGATGATTGAGGTTGACATGAGGCATGTATAATGCCATTGCAGGTTGTGCTAGACACGATATATACATAGGAGTCGAGACCGACTACGTTTCAATTTAGAGACAGTTTGTGGCCAGCAGAGCGACGGATCCTATGGCACCTGGGTTTACTACACGTGATAGACATGCCCCAGATTCGGGCGAAGCAGGGATTATTGACAACTTTGTGTGAGCGGTGGCACTCAGAGACATTGTCCTTCCACCTACCGACTGGAGAGGCCATGGTTACCTTAGAGGATGTCTATAGGATCCTCAGACTTCCTATTAGAGGCACACGGGTGACATATGACACCCAGAGGGATGCTGCCAAGATGTGTAGATACTACCCACATGCTGACATTAGGCAGTTAGGATTTGATGATTATGAGATTATGTGGTGTGTGTTGGCCCAGAGGTATAAACAGCTAGACTGTCTATTGTGTACATTGATAGGCGGGATAGTACTTCCTGATTACCGAGGTCATGGTTTTCCCATGGGGTGGGGAGAGATGCTAGTAGGCATGCTCGAGCATCGAGTGGTATATGCTTGGGGTTCATGTGTGCTCGGGATGTTAAAATTTCACTTGCATGATATTGCCTACCAAGAGGCACAGTCGATGAGTTGTGGTACCACGCTCCTGATGGTATGGGCATGGGAGCACATTACCATTTTTTGGCCACCTACGACAATTGACCTTCTACATGGAGCTCCCTACGCCTTCCGTTATGCGGGGGCGAACACTCAGCACCGCATAGGAGATATAGGTTACTTTAGACATGCCATAGACACTATGGAGCAGTTTACATGGAGACCGTACTTGGGTTGTGATGAGTGGTCAGATGAGGATGAGCATTTGTCATTTTGCCGACAGGCACAATTCTTGGTTGGGCAGACAGTGTCACATGTCCACATCATAGAGCGTCAATTGCCAGATTGTGTCCTGCGATAGTTTGGAGAGGTGCAGGATGTGCCTAGAGGATGGGAAAAGTTTGCGAGATCCTCGCGAGAGGTCCCGCTATGGGGTCCAGAGATTCCAGTGGCCACAGTAGAGGCAGACATTGATGCATTACAAGCAGTTCCATGGGGATGGAGAGATGGTCCAGCAGACCCAGGGACCACAGCGGAGTACAACCAGTGGTGGGCAGTTCACAGGTTGATCCACTTGACAGATCCAAAGCAGCCAGCACCGGTAGAGCGGAAAGGGACAGGTCCACGAGGCAGGCGCAGTAGAGGTAGGGGTCGGGGAGGTAGAGGAGGTTGTGGTGATGGAGGAGATGATGGCCGAGGTGGACGGCGTGGAGGCATGAGAGGGAGACGTGGTCAGAGGGGATGAGGGTTAACATTATCACCGATCCGTGAGGAGGGACGAGGAGAGGAGGATGTGGCCATGCCAGATGTTGGGAGAGGAGGGGAGGAGTTGGATACTGCGATAGGCAGAGAGGAGGTGCAGCCTATAGAGGCGGCTATTCCAAACATCCCAGCAGAGGAAGAGATAGGTACCGAGGAGGCAGGCAGAGAGGAGGCAAAGATTGATGCCTTGGGTTTATTGGGTGCCTACCAGGAGGATGATGATGAGGATGATGATCATGAGAGAGAGAGATTCAGGATCAGATCCTGGAGGAGTTAGATGAGGAGGAGGATGAGAGAGCGAGGGACAGACAGGATGAGACAGGGGCAGTGGATCCAGATACAGATACATTGCGTGCTCAGGTTGCATCCTTGGAGGAGCAGATGAGAGTTCTCATGTCCGAGAGGGATGAATATCAGATGGAGAGGGACATAGCAGTGATGGATAGGGATTAGGCCATAGCTCGAAGATAGGAGACTGAGCAGAGATTTATAGAGCTCAGGGCATTGTGCATGGGACCATCAGACGCTTTTGCTCGAGAGCTAGTCAGAGCTGGGGAGAGAAAGGGATATTATCGGGATTTGTATGAGGCAAAGGTTCCACCAGAGAGATGGGCTCCTAGTTTCTCAGAGGCACACAGTAGCAGGTCTTAGAATAGGACCCACAGTAGGACAGTTAGCACAGAGGGGGTGGAGCAGCCACGCAGAGCAGGTCCATATGACAGACCTCCCTCAGCTCACAGGTCATTGGGTTCCCATCATCATTCCTCCACACACTCCAGGCATGATAGCAGTGGTAGTTTAGGATAGGGATATTTCTTGAGATGCATCGAGACATTGTATTATGATCTAATAGCCTGCGAGCTTCCATGTATTATTGATACATTATGACATTGTGATGTGACACAGTTGAGCGAGATATATATATATATATATATATATATATATATATATATATATATATATATATATATATATATATATATGATTTTGGCGGTGATTCTCATGATATGCATTTCTATGTATTGATTATGTAGTCTTTATTTATACATGTGATGTTTATATGATATGCCTATGTGATGGATGAGTATATGTATTTTATGATGTTTATGCAGCTAATGAGATAATGTTGATTCTATGTGATGTATGCAATTTATAAATTATGAGATGCTATATGATGTTATATGTATGATGCATACTAAATGTGATGCTATACAAATGTAATGTGATGCATGTATTTACAATTACTTTGTACATGGAATGCTTATCATATGTATTATTTAATGATGAATGTCTATAATGCCATGATGATCTAGATATGAAATATGCCTATATGCATGTATTTTTCTAACATGTATGTTGATGCAGGATGATATATAATGTTTTGTGTCACAGGACTCTGTCATAATGCAAGAAGGAAGAACTGTTAGTGCGGAAAGAAAGATCGAGAAAGAACGAAAGATAGGAGATAGATGTTAGTATTAGCAATCTTCGATATTTCGCTGTATCACAAAAGGTATTACACTTTATCATCATTGGGAAGGACTAATACAAATAGAGAAAAACACCATGATATGACATAAATCAAGGTGTGCAAGGTCATACACTGGTTAATAACAGACAGTTGTAGACAAGGATTGTCATTAACTCATACTAAGGGCACAAGTTGCCCTAGTCTTTTTGTCAGGACAAACCACATATAGCAAACAAAGTAAAAGACAGGTCATGAGACATCATTGCTCCTCTAAATCCTTCATGGGACATCCTTGAGGAAACTAGTAACATGACTCAAAATCAAATTTAAAAGACAGTCGACAAACATCAATCATAGAAAATAGAATTTTTATACATCGTTGCTTCTCTAAATCCTTCATGGGACATCATTGAGAAAGCTAGTAACATAATTCCTAGTCATCAATTCAAGGTAAATGATAAGATAAATAAGCCATAAAGTCAATAAGCCAATAAAATATTTTCCAAAACTTGATCTATTTGCTTGATTTGTTTTGATTGATAAAAGGATTAATTGACAGAGCCTAATTTCAGGAGATACACATACTAGATAAGACTATGAGTCTGGTTTCAATGTTATGACTATCTGTATAAGGCATGAAAAGCCTGGTTTTAGAAAGACATGTATTGTATAAGATGTTGAGTCAGATGTTGTTGATGTGATAACCTGTGTAAGACTATATTTGATTGTTTAACCTTGTCGATTATGCAGGAAGGACTCATCCTGTATAAGACATAGATTGTTTTGCTAATATCAGTATTCAGGAAGGAATCATCCTGAACAAGATACAGGTTGATTTCCATGATGATGATGTCTGTTTCTAAGAAGGACACATCCTATAGCAGACATTTGTTGATCTGTTTTGATTGTTTTGTTTGGCAAGGTGTTTGATTTGACTTAGAGACATTGTTGACTTGTTCATCAGATTGATGCATGACTTGATATGATGCATTGAAAATTGACTGTGTGTGATGATAAAACCCTAAAGGACTGACCTAGTGCGGCCTCGGGGGCTCATCGATTGATGGCCTTGCCTACATTATACATGCAGAGACCTCGTAGTTCGACTTGACTTCGACTGACAAGACTGACTACAAATAGAAGATGTGTGTGAAAATGAATGTGACGAACCCTAATGGACTGACCTAGTGTGGCCTCGGATGCTCATCGATTGATGGCCTTGCCTACGTTATACACGCAGAGACCTTGTAGTTTGACACGACCAATGACCTTGTCATATAGACATATGGATTAAATCATGAATTCATACAGACAAACCTAAACGGATTGACCTAATGCCTCGGGGGCACATCGACAGATGGCCTTGCCTACGTCTAGTCGCAGAGGCAATGTAGTTCGACAAACAACAAAGACTAACAAGTGCGACTGACTCTAACTCTGTTTTTGGATTTTTGAAATGTTTTGATTTTTTTATCTTTTTGAAGTTTTATGATGTTTTTGTGTTTTCTCAGGTCATTTTTTGATGTTCATGGATTTTCCATGGTTTTACGTCTCCAACACAACCAATGTAAGAAGCAATATGACACATGTCAAGTGTTTGCCCCCAGTCGAGTATAAGACCAATTGACTATGAATAGGGTAAAATGGGGGATATGAACTATACTCGATGTCAATCGTTCCAAGTTATGGGAAAGACTACCACTTATTACGAATGGTATATACAAGCGATGGATATGAAAGGTAAGAGATATGTACAGGGATAAATAGTACGTATAGGGATAAGGGATATGTACAGGGAAGTGGACTATGTACAGGGATAAGGGATATGTACAATGATAAGGACTATGATTAGAATAATAGTAGACAAAGGAGCAGAGTTAACTACACATGGCGCCTGTTTGCCAGGTTTTCACCATGGTACCTATCCAAAGCACCACCGAAGTGGTTTTCATTATTGGATGAATGATTTGTCTTTACTATTTTCTAGATTATCTAATTTTTTTGGTGTTACCAAGATTCCTGTTTGCTAGGTTTTCACCTTGATAATGATTGTTTTGTGATTTTCTAATTTTTTTGTATTTTTGCTAATTAAGACAAAGGCTCCCAGAAGCTATGCGTAGAACTTCTTCAGATGCAGACTATTGATTGGTGAGGACAATGGTTCCCCTTCAGGAGTAGAGAGTTGGTAAGCTCCTGATCTAAAAGCTTCCATAACAACATAAGGTCCTAACCAATTTGGTTCAAACTTTCTTGGGTTTTCTCTTTCTGCTTGATTCTTTGGGTTCTCCATTAAATCCGGGTCACCAATGTCAAAGTTTATGTTCAATACCTTCATGTTATAGCTACGACGAAGGCGATTCTGATATGCTTGAAGATGGTCTAGTGCCTTCTGTCTTCACTCATCCAGGAATTCTAGTTCATGGAGTCTCGATACTCGGTACTCTTCATCATCAATGTGGCCTTTCAGGGATACCCTTAGGAAACGAATCTCAACCTCAATAGGCAGAATAGCTTCAGAACCAAATACAAGTGAATATGGAGTAGCACCAGTGGGAGTACGAATACTTGTGCGATAAGCCCATAAGGCAGGGTTAAGCTATAAATGCTAGTCACGGCCAGCATTATTGACAGTCTTCTTGAGGATTCTAATGATGGTCTTGTTAGATGCCTTTGCTTGGCCATTACCTTGTGGGTAGTATGGAGTGGAAAAGTGATGTTGGATATGAAATTCATCACACAGATGGCAAACTGCTTGGTTCTTAAATGGGCAGCCATTATCAGTGATTATGGACTGAGGGACACCATACCGACATATGATATAGTTCAGGATAAATTTAGAAATCTATGTGTCGGTAATGTATGTCATAGGAATGGCTTCAATACACTTCGTAAAACACTCAGTGGTAGTGATAATGAATTTGTGTCCATTAGATGATGTGGGGTGGATCTTACCTATGAGGTCGAGTCCCCATTGGGCAAAGGGCCATGGTGATGTTATAGGATGAAGCTCCTATGCTGGTGCATGTATCAAGTCTCCATGAACTTGGCATTGGCGGCATTTTGTTACAAAGACATATGAGTCTTTTTCCATAGTAGGCGAGTAATAACCCAGTCTCATAATCTTTTTGGCTAAAGTAGGACCACTAGAATGGGAACCACATATACTCTCATGCACCCCATGCAATGTTGCTTGTGCTTCAATAGAATCAAGACATCTCAGTAGGGTATTATCTAAGGCGCGTCTATATAGGGTGTCTTCGACGATGGTTTATTTGGCTGACTTGCGGAGGAATGTCCTACATTGGTTATTTGATAGGCCAGTGGGTATGACTTCGGCATGAAGGTATTCATAGATTTCTTTGTACCATGGGGAATCAGGACCAACAATGTCACACACCATTTTAGAATCTGGGATATCGTAGGCTGGGACCAAAAGCTGTTCTACCAAGAACTCAAACTTAGGCACGTTGTTAGGAATATCAAGAAGTGATGCAATTGTAGCCATAACATCTGCTGCCTTGTTTAAAACACGAGGTATTTGATGAAATTTGACTTTGTCAAAGTACTCTGTAAAGCTATCGGCCATGCATTTTTAGGGAGCAAGCTTCTCATCCTTAGTCTCATAATCATCATTTACCTATCTGATTACTAGTTGCGAATCCCCATATACTTATAAAATCTTAATTTTCCACTTGACTTCCATACGTAACCCTGTCACTAGAGCTTCATACTCTGCTATGTTGTTAGTGCATGGGAATGCAATCCTAAATGACTTAGGGATGGAATCACCCTGTGGTGTAATAAACAATATACTAGCCCCCGAACCAAGATTTGTATGTGAGCCATCAAAGTATAGTTTCCTTGTTATGTTTGTGTCAATTGTGAATATGAAATCATCAGGAAAGTCTGCAACTAATGGGTGATCTGCCTGTATGGGTGTGTTAGCTAACTAATCAGAAATGACCTGTCCTTTAATAGCCTTTCTTTCTACATACTGGATATCATACTCACTAAGTATCATAACCCATTTGGCCAGTCGCCCTGTTAATGCTGCCTTGCTGAGAAGATATTTCAGAGGGTCTATTCTTCAATGAGCATGGGTGACCTTTCTTGTGCAATGAGGAGAGTGTTCAAACCTCCATCCTTAGGTGCTTCAAAGGGGTTTTCACCTTCAGATGCATCCTTTCTTTTTACTTTTCCATTGTCTAAAGGTGCCTTTTGGTTTTCACCTAGATACTCATCCTTTTTATTTTATTTATTCTTTTTCTCATTTTTTCGATTGGAGGGTTGAACAGATTCCCCAAAATATGCTTTGTTGTCCAAGTCAATAGTAAAACCAGCCTTATGATCACTGTTTGATATGCCTTCTCGTAATCCCAGGAACTCAGCAATTGCTTCGTCGTTCTCAAAAATGTCTAAGACGGGTGTGTCTTGTTGGTCCCAATCAATGAGTTGGGGATAAACTAAGGGCATGTCATCGTCAGAGTTATCAAAGTTTAATGGGGTCAAGGTAAAGATTGAATTATTCATGTGGTTACAAAAGTCTTGTACTAGGTCCTTTTTGCTCTTAGGTTTAGGTCTAGGTGGATGGATAGGTGGGCCTAATGCCAAGGTTTGACTATCAGAAACAGGTGGGTCAGGTTGCCACGAGGTAGGATCAAGTGATTCCCAATAGTAGTGTTTAAACCACTCCTCCTTTGTCATTTTCTTTGGTGGATAGGAATTCAAGGGGTTTGGTGAGGAACTTAACATCAAGTCAAGTTCTCCAAATAACTTGTCGAGGTCCATGGAAGAGGTAGAAGATAGGGAATCCCACTCATAATCATTAGAGTTGGGGGAGTCACAATGATATTGGTCCACTGGTTTGTGAGATGTCTTAATATCTTTTGAAGTGCTTACTTCCTCAAGTAAGGGTAATGGGGTACTAGGAATGCCAATCTGAATCGATTGAAACCCTAGCCCTACTCCTTTTGGCCACTGAGAAACAAATATTGGTTCAATTCTCCCATCTTGGTTTAAGCCTAAACCACTCTGTCCATCATATCCTCTGCTTTGCATGATTTTGAAACCCTTTCCATATAGATTTGTAGGAATATGAGCAAGTAAGAGGAGTTCCTCATCATCTTCCCTATACAGCCAGGAAGTGACATCTTCTGTATCTATGACCTCTTTGCTCAATTCACCCCATTTAGTAAAAGTTGTTGTGGGAGGTATGTGTATAGTGACCATAGATTGTCTCCTATCCAATGTAGGTAAACTGCATGACTTAGGAGGAATCAAATGGCTAACACAATAAGAAGTTTTCATGTAATACTCTCCACAACCCTTGTCTTGGATCTCAACCCTAGGAGTGGTAGGAACTGAGGGTGAAATAGATGTTTCGAGTGAGTGTGGCTGGATCAACATAGGAGGATGAATTGGACGATGAGGCCTCTTGGTTTACTGGCACTTGGCGTTGGGGGATCTCCTTTAGATTGGTGCAATACTGGAATGGGTCTGGATCACCATCTATAGTTATTTCTGTGTCATTGTAAGGGAATTTAAGACACTGATGATACGTGGAAGGGATTGCCTTCGTGGCATGAATCCATGGTCTACCTAGCAGAAGGTTATAAGGGAGGGTGAGATCCAAGACCTGGAACTTTGTCTCCATTACTACAGGACCAATTCTGATAGGAAGTGTTACCACCCCCTTTGATTTTCGTTCCTCATCATCATAAGCTTTAATGACTATACTCTTGGTCATGTCTACGCATGCTTCTGAGATACCTAAAGCCTTAATTAGTTTTAAAGTGCACATATTTAATCCTACTCCTCCGTCTACCAAAACTCGTCTAACTTTGGTGTCATCAACAAGGACTTCTAGATGTAAAGGGTCGTTGTGGTTCATCTTTTCAGTTGCATAGTGTTGTTCAGAAAACATGGCATGGTGATTATTGGTCAAGTAGCCCACCATTTATTGGAAACGATTGACATCAAGATCATTAGGGACCATGGTGTTCTGTAAAGCCTTATCGAGGATAGATCGATGCTCAGGGGAAATACGCAACAATTCCAAGATTGAGATTTGAGTTGGGGTCTTCCCCAACTAGTCAAGAAGGTTATATTGTAACTTGGAAGGTTGGTGTGTTTGCTGCGATGGAGGGCCTTGGATAGTGAACTTAGTACGATGATTATTGACCGCACACTCAGGATTAGTATTGATAATAATGGTATTGATATTCTCATCAGCGGCGCGAAGGCAATGAATGATTTTTCCACTATTATAATCATGCTTGACATTGTCATAGTTGGCTGACAGATTGGCCTTAGTACTCGAACTAGGGACAGTTCCTTTCCCATGGTCATGTAGTGGGTCAGAAAAGACTTGATGATCAGTGTTTGATGACTTCTGTTTTTGTCCACTAACTTCAATAATTCTCTTTTCGACAAGATCCTATATGATATTCTTCAGTTGTCGATAGTTTTGTAGGTTATGTCCTTTTGTTCTATGATAATCACAAAAGGCATTGTCATCCCACCAAGCTAGTTTTAATTGTCTTGGATCGTATTGTCTTGGTTCCTGCAACTGTATGAGATTATGTTGTAATAGTTGTTTGAACACCGACTCAATGGGTTCCCCTAAGGGAGTAAACTCATGTTTTTGAAATCTTCTTGGTTGTGGACATTGAGTATTTTGGACCATGTTAGGAAGTTGATTGCCAACATTAAGCATGTTGGCAAAAGTATGAGGTCCTTGTAATGTGAGGAGGGGTCCTGCTTGTAGCATTTTAGCATCAACCACCCCATCATTGGTGACATTTTTGTTGCGAGACCAGAATCTGTTTCTGTCAGTGGGGGTGTTTTGTACGATCGGGTTTCTATTGGATGTTGATGTCTTGAGTTCATCCTTTTCAATGAGATCCTTCTCTATTATAACCCCTTTTTCCACTAATTCTGAAAAAGATGTACAACAATGTACCCTTAAGTTACTCTTGAGTTTTGCATGAAGGTTTTCTTGAAACATTGTAACTTTTTGTTTTTCGGGTATCTCGACAGGACACCTACTAGCTATAGTTCTCCACCTCTGGAAGAAAGCAATGAATGTTTCCCCTTCATCTTGCATTGTGTGACACAAGGTTGCTATATTTATCTCGTGGTCTATGTTGAAGGAGAATTGCTCCACAAATTTCTCAACCAGTTCACCCCAAGATCTAATGCCAGAATCTAGACCTGAAAACTATTCTAGTGCAATTCCTACAAGACTTCTTGGAAATAGTCTCATAAGGTAAGTGGGGTCATAAGTGACATCTATGCATATGGTAGAAAATTCCCTTATATGTTCTATTGGATTTCGTTTGCCATTGTACTTAGGGAGATTCAGTATGACATATCCGTGAGGGAAAGGGGTCATGTACAATGATCTATCAAAGGGGAATGGGTATATGTCCTTTGTTGAAAATGATTTCTTAGTTGACACCGACATGTTATCCATTTGCGTTTGTAATGCATGCATTTGTGTTTGTAAGATGTCAACTTGGGTCAAAGATGTGCTAGGGGGATTATGCGGATCCGTGTATGTGTTCTGAAATCCAAAGTCTCATGATGGGTTTTGATTAAACGTTGGCATTTGAGGTGGATTTGGATTCAAAATGTTGGTAAATGTGTTCTAGTCTAGAATCTGCATAAATTGGTGTTGACCTAGGATATGTGTAAATGGATTCTGAATACCACTTTGGAAAAAGGGGTTCTGATTGGGAATCTATGTAAATGATTGGTGTCCACCGATTTGAGAGAATGGATTCTGATTCAGAATCTATGTGAATGGATTTTGAGTACCAGTTTGGGAAAGTACATTCTGACTTGGAAACTACGTGAATGGATTCTGATTGCCATATTGGAAGGAGGGAATGCCCCCTATTTGTGTAATCCGTGGTATAGTACTAGTGACTAGAGCACTAGGTATGGCCATCGACTGTGATATGGTACTCATGATACTAGCGTTAGGTATGACCGTTGATTGTGAACTTGTAACACTGACATAAGGTGTAGAGGCTGAAGTTTTAGGTCTTTTACTCCTAACAAGAGGACCGAAGGGAGTGGATGATGAAGCCCTTATAGTGAAATTAAATCTTGATGTCATGCTAGATGTACCAAATGGGGACGTATGGACTGTCGTACTCTGTGTAGGTGTACTAGATGGCATAGTTGTTCTAACCTGAGGTATAGTAGTACTAGCAGTCGTGGTATTTGTCCCTTGTGTAGGTTGAGTTTGTAAGGTGCTGATATCAAATCCTGGAGGTAAGGTAGCACCTTCAGCTAGCAATTTGGCTAAGTATCGTTGTCGATCATTTGCTAGGTACTCATCTACGAAAGAGGCAAACTCAGGGTCCTGTGCGGCATCCTCTATGTCTTCTACTGCAATATGTCCTTGAGTGTTTCTAGTGGTGAATTTGTCTAATAGAGTCTTATGAGGTCTTGAAGAAAATGGATTGATGAATTCGTTTGGGTTCGACATGTTTTCTCTCTCTCTCTCTCTCTCTCTCTCTCTCTTCTCTTAGACCTAGTTTCAACCATGTAAGACAAGCTCAATATGCGAGAAATGCAAAACTATATCTATGAATATTATAACTCTAGTCTATGTTTTTTGGGATTTTCGTATGCAAATAAGGAATGAATGCAACTATTTTTTTGGTATTTTCTATGCGAAGAAGGTATGTCTAAAATGATGCTATCCTAGGATGACAGTGTCTAAGTATGCAAATTCTAAGCAAGCTTCTAAGGTAATCGATTTTGTGAACCTGAGACGAGGCTACCAACTACCTAAAGTGTAACCAAGGTGTCAATTTAGTTTAAGTCAAGGAACCAATGTAGGACAAGGATCAAAGACAAGTTGAGTTTCCTAACTAGACTGATGAGCTAGGAGGACTCTGTTTAGGACAAAGGATATATTGATAAAACTAGGTTCAATGACAAATTTTGTTGACACTATGACTTTTCTAGAGCGTAGATGGTGAACTAGTCCTAAAGTTTATAAAAGTGACCTTTCTAGAAGTTTAATGCAAGGTAATATGTAATCTAAAATGAAACTAAACTCTGAATTAAGACAACTATGGTAATGACTAAATGAACCTAAAGGATGCAAAATTGAGCAAATCGTTTCAGGTTTCTGTTCAAGGACTGTTTGCGTAAAGACAACTGAAACTGGTATAATCGTGTTAATTGGATAGTGACTGTGAATTCTGGTTTTATGATAATCAGACAGATGCATCTCGAGATTTCACAGATGCGGTTCAAATTAATAGTTGTGGTTTTCCAGTGATCAATTGCGTTTCTCTAGTAAAGTTTAATGTGTGACTCTGACAGATGTGATTAACCTTATAACAGTTGCGACTCATAATATAACACATGTGGTTTTTGCAAAGCAAGTGCGAGCTAAACTAGCAGATGTGACTCTACTCTAGACAAATGCGACTCAAATCTAAACAAATGCGACTCATGATAACATATGTGACTCAAAATTTAACAAATGCGACTCCTAATAACAAATGCGACTCAAGATTTAACAGATGCGACTCTAAAAATCAATTGCGACCTTCTGGTGAACAGTTGCGACTCTCTGTGTATTTTTAGTGATGAGATTTAAACTGACTTCATTTTCTGTGATCAAATTCTAGCAATCAAAGACAATCATAAGACAAAGTGTTTTCAATTTCAATTTTGGACTCAAAGAATGTTTAAGTTGATAACAGACAAGCACATCCTAATAGGCCAAAGGCCTAGGGTTTGTATACTTGGTATAGCCCACTCAAAATACCCCAGATTGGTGATAAACACATTTCCTTCTCGAGAGCGGATAGCTTAGAAATTTGGTGGCATTGGCTCCCCTCCACGGCTCATTAACATCTTTTCGAGCACACCAATTTTGAATTCTTTGGGCAATGACCTCCCAATAACTGCTATCTCTACTCAAGTGGATCAGTAGTGAGTCTCTTTGGGCATGATATATACCCTGCACTATACCAAGCAATGGCCACAAATAGGTTGGTCTCTAAAACAAAAGGTATTTAGTACGGGCATTCTGTTCATGGGGCATGATCCATATAGCGAGAGTCCCCTTTCAAATCTATCTCGTCGGAACCATACTCGTAATTCTTGGGTTTTTCCCAAGAACCCACTTTTATATACCGGCTGGAAGTCCCTCAGGTTCAAGGTGCTACCGGTCTGAGTCGTCCTGGGGTGAGTACTTTTTCCCACCTGAACAGGCCCAAGTTCTAGAGTTGGTAACCGTTTCTCTTACACCCAGGATCGCACAGATGCGCAAGGGGAGAGGATACTTTGATGTACCAAGTCGTGAGGGTAACCAAACTTGTGCTTTCACACCAAACACAATAGACACTTGTTAATTTTAAACCAAACGAAATATTTTCTACGCTACCAAACAATCTATTTCAAAATTAACTAAGGTCTTCGACAAGCGTCCTACAAAAAAACTCGTTAGTAGTTTTCAATATCATCTTCGTCAATCATCCTGCAAAAGCTTGTTAACTCCAAAAGGCCACACATTGAAAATCAGATATTAGTAACACACAAATTAATTGAAAATTTCATATTTCTGAAAATAGAAATAAAGTTTACTAGTCAATTGCGTCGCTGTGTTACCAGTCAGATGCGTCGATATTTTCTTCAATTGCGGCTCAGTATTCACCAGTCAATTACGGTTCAAGAATTGTCAGATGCATCGTATATTTTCAAATGTGTCATTTTTGGTGTTAGATGCAGTTTAGGAATTCACATGCGTCGCTTCGTCAAACTGATGTGTCATTCCATATGAAAAATCTACAAAAATAAAAAATAAAGATCTACGAATTCACGAAGATGGTGTCTTCACATCGGGTTCACCAAATGTAATGCCAAGAAAGTGCACAAGAAACAGATTAGAAGAAAACATGCAATACTAAATCTAAATGCAAATCTAATGTTAAGCAACAAAGAACAAAGGAAAGTAAAACGTAAACAAACTAAAACAATCTCACCAATTTCAAATGTATTTCCATGATTCATCTCGATTGCCCTTCTCCATTTTGCTTGTGTAGTATAATTGCCCTCAGATTTTTAGTAATTCGTGCAAGTATAGCCTAAGATAGTGATTAGAAAATATCGAAGATTTAAGATATGTGCTCGCAAGATTCGAAAAGAGATTTCAATTTTGAGAGAGATTGGAATGAAGAATGACAGATCAATTTATAGAAAATTGATTATTCGAACAACAAGCCAGGATTGAAAGATCAACGGACGGTTGAGATCGACAGATTAGACATGCATTCCTATTAACCGTTAGTAAAGTGATTGGATTACGAGTGATACAAACTAGAATAGAATTAAAGATTAAATAAATGATTTAATCTTTAGTTTGGTATTCTAGAAGAAATATCTTTGCATGACAAAAGATGAAGTTTGATTAAATCAACTCTGTCTCGAATGCAATACTAATTAATTAAATAGGGAATATTTAATTAACTGCATGCCATGCAAATGAGTTAGAACCGACGAATGATCCGACTTGATTACTGGTAACCACTGCATTAAATCGAGAGTTAATCGAAAGTGACAAAATAGATACCGGTCGAAAGTAAAAAGGAATACTAGATAACTCACATAATTATTCAAAATATAGAGGAACATGCTAAAATAGAATTCAATGAATTAAACAATTCATTTTAATCCTCAAGACCGATATTGAAGAATAATTAAATAAATAATATTTATTTTAATTAAGTATCGTATGAGATTTTAAATAATAATTAAAATAAATAAAGAATTTATTTATCATAGTTGAAGTGATGATGAAATTTTAAAATAAAATAAGAATTCTATTTAATTTGGACAAGAAGAATAAGGTTAATAGCAACATACCAAATAAAACGCTTATTTAATTAATCGTATAGAATAAAGAAAATTAGGAATTACCAAATAATTAAGATTATTTTAATTAATAGAAGAATTAAAGAAGTGAATAATTAAATAATTGACATTATTTAATCATGAACATGAAGAATACCTAATTATGAAGAATATTGAAGCCGCTAAAGCTTAAACCAAGCAATTTTCAAGTGTTCACATTACAGCATGAATACATACATGTCATACAAGCATGCATACATATCAGACATCCAAATGGACACTTAATTTATCCAAATTTATCACTTTTCATCTAAACATCCTCTTATCCGAGTTAATTAAGTAATATTAGTATTATTTAATTAATATATTTAATTCTGCCAAATCCCTAAGGTATTAAATACCTTACCCTCCTTAATCCTCTTTTCATCAAATAAATTAAATAAATATTACATTTATTTAATCCCTCACATGTCTTTTTCATCTAATCCTAATCCATCTCCTAATCTCTTCATTAAGGATGTGCACATGCCTAATCCTTGATTAGGATGTGTCACATCCTCCAACTTTTGCAAGTTGGCTTTTAATCATAATTAACCCCTAATTATCTTCTAATTACTGATTAATTAATCTTAATCAGTACTTTGGTCAACTCTTCCCATCCCCCAAGGAATTTTTAATTCTTTTTTATTCACCCTAGGCTCCTCTCTTCCCCATGTGAATTTTTAATTCACTTTTATTATTCCTAGAATCCCCTTTTCCCATGCACCTTCTAGAATATTTGACTTGTCACATCAAGTCACATGAGACAAACTCCCACCTTTTGGGAACATTGTCTTGTCCACCAGATTCTTTCAATCATTGTGAATTTTTAATTCACTTTTATTCACCCAAGATTCTTCCCATCTCCCAATGTACTTGCAAGGTACTTGTACTTCCTCCACATCATGTATCTCTCTTCCACATCATCTACACATCATCCTACCTTTATCCACTTCACCCTCCACATGTCAAGATGTGAGGGCTTATGGGTTCTCAACCCACCATAGCCCTTCATCTTGACCTTGTTGGATCAATCTTGACCATTGAATTCTCTAGAGAATTCAAATTCTCCTATAAATACCCCCCTTCAAGGGCATTTACAACTTTTTCATTTGGAGCAACCTTATGCTGCCAATTTGCCTTCTCAACATTTAGTCATTTTGCAACTACATGCTGCCATTTTGTGCACTCATCCAATTTTCAATTACATCCACTTGCATTTGCATCCAAGCACATAGCAAAATCCTTCATTTTAGCCACATTAAGAGCCATCAAGGAGCACACATCCCAATCAAAGCAAGGGCCAATGAAAGAGATATCAACAACAAGGGAGGTAAAATTGTTTGTGTTTCATTTTATTTACATTCATTTTCGTTGTATCACTCTTTTGGCTAATCTTGAGGTGTCCTTGGTATTTTGTTATTCACATTTCTCAGTTAGTTTGCACATTTAGAGTAGGATAAATTCTAAGGTATACATTTCTGGCACGCTCGGTGGGACCCACAAACGGGTTCTCATACTTTATGTTTGCTGCTGTTGAAGTTTTTGCAAGAACACGTCGCAGAAGGGCGATTACGCCCCTGTTTTACTGCAGAAGGGCGATTATGCCCTTGTTTTACTGCAGAAGGGCGATTACGCCCCTGTTTTACTGCAGAAGTGCAATTACGCCCCTGTTTTCACTGCAGAAGGGCGTCTGCGCCCACTTGGGCTGAAATTTCACTTTTTTTCTAACACTTTTCTGTAGAAGGGCGTGTGCGCCCACGTGGCTGAAATTTCACTTTTTTCTAACATTTTTCTGCAGAAGGGCGTCTGCGCCCACCTGGGCTGAAATTTCACTTTTTTCTAACACTTTTATGCAGAAGGGCGTCTGCGCCCACGTGGTTGAAATTTCACTTTTTTCTAAAATTTTTCTGCAGAAGGGCGTGTGCACCCACGTGGCTGAAATTTCATTTATTTCTAACATTTTTTTTGTAGAAAGGTGTCTGCGCCCACGTGGCTGAAATTTCACTTATTTCTAACATTTTTGCGAGCATGTCATACCACTGGTCGAATTTCACTTTTTCTTAACATTTTTCTCAGAGGGTGATCTCATACTAACGGGGCTGAAATTTCAATTTATTTCTAACACTTTTTCGCGTATGCAATTGCGCCTCACATCGTAGCGTACTACGCCTTCCTCAAGTATCGGCGTACTACGCCTCGTTATCGCAGTAATTACCGCTTTCACCGCGCAGGCTGCCCATGCCTGTCGGGTCGGGGAATTTCACTTTTTTCTAACATTTTTCTGCAGAAGGGCGTCTGCGCCCATCGGAGCTGAAATTTCACTTATTTCTAACACTTTTCTGCAGAAGTGCAATTGCGCCCTCCTGCTTACTGCAGAAGTGCAATTACGCCCTCCTGCTTACTACAGAAGTGCAATTGTGCCCTCCTGTTTACTGCAGAAGTGCAATTGTGCCCTCCTGTTCACTGCAGAAGTGTAACTGTGCCCCTGTTTTGCTGCAGAAGGGTGACTACGCCCCCTGGAAGGTAAAATTATTATCTTGGTTTCGGATTTATTTGCTATTTTCTCATTAACATTGTTCTCGCAAGGATACATGTATTTTGTGCTAACCTTTTGCAACATATTCTTGTGAAGTTGATGGAGAAAGTGGGATAAAATATCTAATATTCGCTTGCAAGGCTATCCATTTGCTCAATCTTCTTTAAAATTATCCTTGCTGTTTGCATTAATCTAAGAACATAGCTTAATTAGAAGGAGTAATATTTGCTGCTTGTTGTTCTTGTCTTTTTGTGTTACCCTAAGGGAGTATTAGCTTGTTTCCGCTTTCCCCTTGCACTTTGTGTGAGCCTAGGGAGTAGTTGGAAACGGTTAGTGCTTTCTTCATAGTGGGACCTGCTTGGGGATTTCATCACCCCAAGGGATGATTCCAACCAAGCGTACCGGCGGGGTATACAAAGGGGGGAGAGCGAAAGCTGTACCCCAATCCAGTCACGTCGTAATTGGCGGAGCGTCGAAGCTAGGGTGATACCTAGATAGACGTGAAGAGTTGGTCCGAGCCCTTCAGTATCTCGCTGGGGTTCCTGACTCACGCTTGTGACGGGCTGGTGTTCACGATTGTGCCTCACGTACCGAGAGTATATCAAGGACTCCCTAGATACCTTGTGCATCCTAGATTAAGACCACTTTGGCCATACCCTTAACACTAATCATAGGGTTGTATTTGCTTGAGAGTGTTTTATTGTGATAAACTAGTGAACTTTTGATAGTTTGCCCTTATCATTATCATTTTAAAGTCCTTTCCATAGCCATTTACATCAAACCAAACCTCTGATCCACTGCAGAAGTGCAATTACACCCCTATTCCACTGCAGAAGTGCAATTACGCCCTTGTTTCACTGCAGAAGTGCAATTACGCCCCTGTTTTACTGCAGAAGTGCAATTGTGCTCTCCTGCTTACTGTAGAAGTGCAATTGTGCCCTCCTGTTCACTGCAGAAGTGCAATTACGCCCCTGTTTCACTGCAAAAGGGAAAATCTGCCTTCCTAAATACCCGAAATCACCCCATTTGGATTCATTCAGCCTTTAAGTCATCATTTAACCATTCCCAACCATTACCTCATCATCCCAAGCCTTCGTTTTGTCACTTTAAACCTTCAAAAACCTCTATTTGACCATTTTAAACCTCCATCTCATTATTCCAAACTTTCATTCAACCATTCTAAATCCCCACTCATTGTCCACAATTATCTTCAATCCACCCATTCATTCTAATTTCTGCCTATTCCACCAATAATTTCTAACCATTTGCATCTCCAAACACCACCCATAACCAAACCGTCCTAACCTTGTATTACAAAGTGGTTACCCAAATTGACCGTAGCGCTTGAACTTGATTATTAGTCTTTAACTTCGAACCTAATCAATTTGCCTCCATCTTGAGGCGAATTCGGTGGCGTAAGTTATCATCTTCGACCCAATCAATCCATTCCTACCTTAAGGTGGATTCAGTGTCGTAATCGCCCTCTTAATCAATTAAAGCTCTTGGTTATTAAGGGTAACTTCCTTTGATCAAACTCAAGGTCTCCCTCTCATCTCTTTCAATCCAAATCCAAATCCAATCAAAAATCAAATCCAAATCTAATCCAATCCAATCCAAATCAAACTCAAGTCCATTCCAACTCAAATCGAAATCCAATCCAATCCAATCAAATCCAATCCAATCCAATCTAATCAAATCCTAACCCAATTAAATCGAAATCCAATCCAATCGAAATCCAATCCGATCCAATATATCCCAACAAAATCTGATCCAAATCCAAATCCGATCCAATCACATCCCTATCCAATCATCCATCTACCAAATCCCATCAAAATCAAAATCAATCCCATCACATCATCCAATCATCCTAATCTAAGCTTTAATCCAAATCCTCATCTGAGCTTGAACTAAATCCCAATTTGAGCTTTCATCCATCTCCTTCCAAAATCTTTGATCCATTCTATTTATGCTTTCATCATCATGAATCATTATCCTCCATCAATAGTAGTCAAGGGAAACCCTAATTGCATTGATGACGATAACAAAAGTCTTGTTGATCAAGAGGTATACGACATAGATCCCGTTGACACTATCATCTCTAGTAAGCTTTCTCCACCCACTTTTCAATATCCAATCACCCCCTCAAGTTCTCCTGTTATGTCTTCATCCATGCCTAATCATGTTGCTTCTGCTACCTTTGACAAGGGATATCCGTCATATCCATCATACCATTCATCTACATCATCCTCTTATCCAACACCTGCATCCTCTTATCCTAGTCTACCATCTCAATACCCCTATCCTAATCCCCCATCCACATCCTCCTATCTAAATCCTTCATCCGCATATACCCACTACCCTAATCTTCCATGCTAATCTGCTCACTCTAATCCTACATTCGTACCTTCGTATCCTAATCCAACATCCACATCAACTTATCCTAATCCCACATCCATAGTTCAATATCTCCATCCATCACCTGCATCCTCATGTCCTAATTCACCACTCTGATATCCTTACCTTAACCCTCCATCCAATCCCATTCATACATCTACTCCTAGTCCTCCATCCAATCCCATTCATCCATCCCGTCCTAGTCCTCCATCTACTCCTAGTCCTCCATCTAATCCCATTCATCCATCTACTCCTAGCCCTCCATCCACTCCTAATCCCTCATCTACTCATAGTCCTACATTCAATCCCATTCCTCTATCTAACCCTAGTCCACCAATCCATAATCCTTCATCCACTCCTACCACGCCATCTCAACCTAGAGCATTCAAGTCCCTCACTCAAGAAGTTCTCCAAGGACTTATAATACCAGTATTACCCCCCAATCCCCATCTTGGGGAAGTCATGGAACCATGCTGTATCCCAATCTATCATCCACGGTAACTAGTGATGAGAGCCTTCTCCATACCACACCTATCATTGTTGTTACCACCCCTAGCACTGATCAAACCATTGAAACCATTGAACCCACTAAATCCATTGAACCCACATCTCCTACCATCACACCCTCTAAATCCATTGAACCCACATCTCCTACCATCACACCCTTTGAATCCATCGAACCCACATCTCCTACTATTATCACACTCCTTCCAATCCATCAGCCCCATCTCCTACCATCACACCCCTCTTCCTAACTACCAAGCCCTCTATATCTCCTACTATCATCACATCCTTTAAATCCATTGAATCCATTGAACATCCGCCTCCTACTCCAAGAGTCATCGAACCCATCAATGACACCCAAATCCATTCTGATGACTGCATCGAATCCTCCATCCTTCCATCTCCCCAACTTGAAGAGTCTCTCCAACACTTTGTCATCCTTCCATCCACACAAGATGCCATAAGCATCTTAATCCAAAGCATGCCAACATATCCTCTCTAGATCAAGATCCTACCATCCTATCTGTTAGTTCACCTTAAGATTGCATTCTATCCATTCCTAATTCCCATGATCCTCTTTGTTCCCACCGGGCCCATCTTCATCTCCATCGCATGAGAGCTCATACCACAAATCTAGATCCCATCATATCCCTAATCCCTCTCCCTGTATCACTCTATCCACATGTCATGGTCCCACCATCTCCCTCCTCTCTCAAGTGATCCCTCTATCATCAGCTTAAAAACTTATCCCCACACCACTGGTAAGATATCCCCTGGTACTCCTCACATTCTTCCATGGTGGCTCTCCTGCGTATTAAAACACAATGTATTTCATCACTATCATCCTCCACCTAATAATGGACTGCATCATGTTTTCTCGGGACAACACAAATCCTATCATGGATCGTGATGTCAAGAAAATGAACTATCATGAAAAGGTCTAGGGCCTTCTCAAGGAGCAAGGTATTTTAGAGCTCCATCCGTCAAAGAACAAGTTCCAAGATGTAAGGTCTTGGATGTACTACCATGACTTAATCTAAAAATGTTGGTACAACCTCTAGACGTCCTCAACAGGCCTCTTCCAAAATAAATAAAGGCTCTTTCCATCGCTCCACCAAATCATATGTTGCCATCCCTCCTCCTCTATCGTATCGCCTCAAAACCACTGTCCATATCCCTCTTTCATCTGCTCCATCCATTTTGGGTCCTTACATCCCCCCATCCACCATATCCCATCCTTCATCCACTCCATCCATCTTGGGTCCATATACCCCAAGATCACCTCCTCCATCTCATCCTTTCATCCATTCATCACCTATCAATTTCATCCATCATAAACATCCTAGTCAGGATCAACAAAGGCACATACCTAGACATCCTCCATCTACACATAACCTCCTACACCCTACCACCTCCATCACTCCACATCATCCATCTCCTCACACCCATCCCATTGCTACTAAAAGTACTTTGGTTGTTACAGAAAAAATGCATCAATCTAAACATCCACATGAATTAAAAGCTTCCCATGTCCCCTCTAAAAGACATGTTAAAGCAAAGCAAAATCCAAATCAAATCTATAGGCCACAAAGGCCCACCAAAGCAAAGATCAAAACCATGTGGATCCCAAAGAAAAAAGATGCAATGCCATCACATGAAAAATCTGTAAGAATATCCAAAGTCACTAATCCAAAAGCTAATCATACACCCCTTTCATCTCCTCTAAGTTCTGCTTTTTGTCCTTATGTCCTTAAATTCACCATTCTATCTCCCTCCACTATCCCCTACATTCTCCATCCCTTAATCCTATTATCTTTTTTCACATCTACCACCACATGTGCCAATGTTGGTCCTGAACACATCTCCCCATCACATATCCACCCCATCATTCTATCCATACCCTTTCCAGCATCCCATCCATTATCCCATGTATCAACCCCATCAAATCCCTCTAATTCATCCTCATGCATAAGGTTGTACCAACATCCAACAGTCAGTTCAAACATGGGCTCTTAATACCTCATATAGAATTTTATGCTTGAGTCCCTCATCCATATCCTCATCATGTATCTTCTAAATTCCCTTATCCATATCCATATCTTATCCATTTTCATCCCCCTACTATCCAAAAAGGTCAAAATAAATCAGAAGAGGAAATAATTCATTCAATGGTGAAAACTTCTTAAAAACAAGCTACTTTGGATAAGTACTCATGATGAAAAACTGCAAACAGTGCATCATGCTGCAGAAATCCCCATCTACACTTGGGGCAACTTCCTAGCTTATGCATTCCCATTATGCTTTCCCTCGCTATGCACTCCAGTTTTCATGCAGTTATCCGTCTCTTCATAAAACTCTCCATCCCACTCTATCTTCCTCGTGATCCTACTCATCATATTCCATTTATCTCCCATTCCATCCTTCTTGTGATCTTGATCAAAACAGGCACCTACTATACATGCTTTGGCTACCTCTTGGTATACACTTTTCTTTTATCCATATCATTAAGGCAATTCTTAGTCACCCCATCCTATCCTCATCTAGTTATCTCCTTTATCTTCTCCTCTATCCACTTGTCTTCTATCCTTCATGCCTCTTTCATATATGACATATCTAGAGGGGGGCATCTCTGCTTCTAGATATAGTCCTTGGAGTAAGTATCATCTATCATATAACATCCCTTTCATCTCCTATCCATCTATCATAATATCCTTCCTTTCATCCCCTCTATCCATCTATCATAGCTTCCTTCCCTCTCCCCATCCTTATCTTCGTATCCATCTATCCTAGCATCCCTTTCATCTCCCAATCCTTATATCCCTATCCATCTATCACAGCATCCCTTCCATCTCCCCATCCTTATCTTCATATCCATTTATACTAGCATCCCTTTCATCTCCCAATCCTTATATTCCTACAAACAATCCCTCCCATCCTTCATCCATTTTTTCATATTTATCCTCATCCCATATCACAATCCTTTGTCATTGGTATTTGGCTATAGGGCTCCTTCCATGCAACCAAATGCCTCTTATCTCTATCGCCTCTCAGCTTTTGCTTTCTCTTTACATCTTTTCTAATCTCTTATCTTTCTCTGTCTTTTTCATCGCCTCTCACCTCTTTTTTATGCTCATGTAGCTCCATTCTCCCTCGGGATGCTTCCTCATCTAGAGTGTATGCTCTCGCCTCTTCCTGGGAGTGCAGGCGCTCTCCCTCTCCCTGGGATAGGGTACCATTGGTGCCTCCGCTTCTCCTGGGAAGGTGCAGGGCAAGGCTTCTGGGTCTTGGACAGATAAGGTCATTGGACAGACAGCCTCTGCTCCTGGCATTCCCATGGGGACAGGGATGCAGGCCTGGGCTCCCCTAGAGCGCCTCCCATCCTCGTTTGGAGCAGAGGCACACATAAGGAAGGCCTGTCTCATGGGAAGTAGGCGCTTCTCTATCTTAGGCCTCCTCACAGATGTGATGCCTCACTGGCATGTATGCCTCATCCCATGATAAGGGCTCACGCATGCAGACCTCCTGGCCCTTTATGCTCTCACCACAGACATATATATGTCTCACTGCATAGGGCTTCTCCCCAGGAGCACCTAATCAGGCACTCTTTACCTTTGCCAAAATTTCACTTTTTATAGTGTCTTTTCAAAAACTGATCCTAATTCAGCTTGTTTAATTTTGCTCCCGAACAAAACCCATGTTTTGAAATTTTCAAAATTGATTTTTGATTTTTACACTGACACTTCCGGAGGCCATAACTTTTGACTCGGGTGTCCGTTTGAGCTGAAATTTGACGGGTGGTTGCGTTATGAGATAACGAGTGGATTTCCAATTGGTTTCTTCGAAAGTCGTTGGAACCCATTTTGACCCATTTTTGGGGCCTCAAACTTTCATCTAGGCCCTCAAAATTCCAATTTAGTATTTTTTTCTAGCATTTTGAAAAATTGTTCACTCATAACTCAAAATGCATATCTCGAATCTGAGATGTTAGTTGGCAATTCATTCTATCTCACCAATGGGTATTTCTTGGAAAAAATTGGGACTCTCAAACATATGACCATGAAGTTTCCTAACATGGAAAAATTTGACAATTTTTAAAAATTGCCAAATTTGGAAAAATCTGCTTGTCAACACCTTACATCCCTTAAGCCCCCCAACTCGGTGTAGAATCAATCCAATCATATCCTTCAATCATTGTAGTCTTCAATCCAATCCTCATCTAAGCTTTAATCTTATCCCAATCTGAGCTTAACCAAACCCCTAATCTGAGCTTTCATCCATCTGCAGTCAATGTCTTTGGATACCGAACAAAGTCTTAAGATCCCTCCTTCCATCTTCTTCAATTTTGTCCTATTCATTCTAATAAATCCATTCACTCATTCCATGTAACCATTCATCTACTTCGAACCTTCATCTATTATCTCAACACTTCATCGAACCTCTTTCATCTCAAACATTCATCAACCCTCTTTCTATCATTTCAAACTCTCATTCCATAATCTTGATCACTCGTTTACTCATTCTGAGTAATCTTCCACCTGTTCCCACCCTTCACCTTCTAGTTCCAAGAATCATAATCCAAATCCCTTGTCCCTCTATCCAATCCACCCAACCAATCCTTTTCCTCCCCCCATCCTCTCCCCTCATCCCATCACATAATCCCTTGTCATTGGTATCTATCTATAGGCTTTTCCCCACACAATCCAATGCCATCTATCTTATCATCATCACTTCTGCTTCTTTTGCACATCTTTTCTATCTCATCGTTCATCACTTCATCATGGCATGTCATTCGCCCACTTCATCTTTGATGATTTGGATAACTATCCCATCCTTGAGCTTTATATAGTCACTATCCTCCAATCCAATCCAATCCAACAGGTCTATCTTGTTCCGTCGTGTCAGTTCCATCATTTTAACCCCTTATCTAGGGTTATCTCATCATCCTTCATCCATCACTTGTCTGTGGCCTTTTTTCAAACTACGTTGCCCCTGCGCTTTCACAAAGGCAAGGTCGATCATTTGATCCGCCCCTGAGGTTCCATCCATCATCGATCTATACTGTCCACTTTTCTCCTGTTCTCCATCCTATCTTGGTCGTCCATCGAAATCTCCATCATGGTCAGTTGTCAGCCTTTTATCGAACTACGAGGGCTCTGCGCTTCCACGTAGGCAAGGCTAATCTTTGATCAGCCCCCGAGCCCCTAGGTCGCTAGGATGTGTTAGTCTCCTATCTTGTGTCATGTCTCTCGTGTCGTGTCGTCAAGCTATGCCCTTATCTAGCTGGTTCTTAACAAACAAGATCCACTTGTATCAATAAATCCAATCAGTTTTGAATATCCTACGTCATATCGATCTTTTAGCTTAGTATCCATCATCGGTCTCAACAGGATGCATCCTTCCTAACAAACCTCATCAATCCCATCCATCCCCTTGATCCTATGGCAAAGGATGTTTGAAATTGATTGTGATCTTTTGATGCTTTTGGCTTTTGTTTATCATTTGAGCTCCCTATCATCACTTGTCAAGACCGCCATAATCCATCGTATTATGGTGTGTTTTGATTAGTCAACATAGGGGCATATCTTGATCTTTTTATGTCTATTTTTGTCTTCTTGGTTGTCCCACGTAGTACCCACCAAGATCCCCGAGGTCTTGTGTTATGCTGGGGCATCCTTGTGTGCTTCTGGTTATCCCAATACCTGGCCCGACCAAAGTCATCGTGACTTTGGGGTGTTGGGATAGCCTTCTTGTCTGTTATGTGTGTTTTATGCATTAGACACTAATCCGCCTTGGTTCTTCATACCCTGGCATCTTGTGTCTTATGCTATAGCAAAAATCAGTGCTCCGAAGATGGCAAATTGCATTAGGATTGCATTTCATTTTTCATTCTATCATGTATCCCCCCATCCATTCATCCTTCATCCTTATCTCACATCTTCATCCTATCCCCATCCATTCTATTTAGCCTAACTCATCTAATCATATCCTTGGTCTTGTCCCCAGTCTTGTTACTAGCCTTGACCCATCATCATCATCATCCATTATTATCATTCCCTATCCCTTTGGTGTTGTTTTGGGATGTATCCTTCCCTCATCAACAACACTTTCATCATCATCGGGAGTTATTCTTCCCTATCCTTTAGTGGTATTTTGAGATGTATCCTTCCCTCATCAATACCACTCAGTGGGATGTATCCTTCCCTACCCTCGTGTTGTCTCGGGATCCTTCATTCCCTCATTGACAACACTCCACATATCATCCACCCATTTTGGCTTGTACCTTAACTGGGGCAACATCACCTTTTGAAATCCATTTGTGCTTCATCCATCTCCATATCACTTACTCACTTACCCATCACCTTGCTTCATCTTCCTCATCTCCCCTTGCATCACATCATCTATTTCGAGAGCACACACGTGTTCTCTTCAACCCGCATGTCCTCTCGAGGGGGCATCCTCAATCCCTACTCTTCATCTTGACCCCCATCATCTTTCTTCCTAGTCATCCCTTTGATGACTGGGACATCCTTCCCAATCTAACCATCTTCTTCTAGGTTCTCTATTTTAATATTCTTTGAAATGATGCTACTTCGTAACACCATCTCAAAGAGGGGAAAAATGTAGACATCCAAATTTGGACACTTAATTTATCCAAATTTATCACTTTTCATCTAAACATCCTCTTATCCGGTTAATTAAGTAATATTAGTATATTTAATTAATATATTAATTCTGCTAAATCCCTAAGGTATTAAATACCTACCCTCCTTAATCTCTTTTCATCAAATAAATTAAATAAATATTACATTTATTTAATCCTCACATGTCTTTTTCATCTAATCCTAATCCATCTCCTAATCTCTTCATTAAGGATGTGCACATGCCTAATCCTTGATTAGGATGTGTCACATCCTCCAACTTTTGCAAGTTGGCTTTTAATCCTAATTAACCCCTAATTATCTTTTAATTACTGATTAATTAATCTTAATCAGTACTTTGGTCAACTCTTCCCATCCCCCAAGGAATTTTTAATTCTTTTTTATTCACCCTAGGCTCCTCTCTTCCCCATGTAAATTTTTAATTCACTTTTATTATTCCTAGAATCCCCTTTTCCCATGCACCTTCTAGAATATTTGACTTGTCACATCAAGTCACATGGGACAAACTCCCACCTTTTGGGAACATTGTCTTGTCCACCAGATTCTTCCAATCATTGTGAATTTTTAATTCACTTTTATTCACCTAAGATTCTTCCCATCTCCCAATGTACTTGCAAGGTACTTGTACTTCCTCCACATCATGTACCTCTTCCACATCATCTACACATCATCCTACCTTTATCCACTTCACCCTCCACATGTCAAGATGTGAGGGCTTATGGGTTCTCAACCCACCATATCCCTTCATCTTGACCTTGTTGGATCAATCTTGACCATTGAATTCTCTAGAGAATTCAAATTCTCCTATAAATACCCCCCCTCAAGGGCATTTACAACTTTTTCATTTGGAGCAACCTTATGCTGCCAATTTGCCTTCTCAACACTTAGTCATTTTGCAACTACATGCTGCCATTTTGTGCACTTATCCAATTTTCAATTACATCCACTTGCATTTGCATCCAAGCACATAGAAAAATCCTTCATTTTAGCCACATCAAGAGCCATCAAGGAGCACACATCCCAATCAAAGCAAGGGCCAATGAAAGAGATATCAACAACAAGGGAGGTAAAATTGTTTGTGTTTCATTTTATTTACATTCATTTTCGTTGTATCACTCTTTTGGCTAATCTTGAGGTGTCCTTGGTATTTTGTTATTCACATTTCTCAGTTAGTTTGCACATTTAGAGTAGGATAAATTCTAAGGTATACACATACAAATATACAAATGTATATACATACATTCATTAGACTAGCATTTAACACAGAGCAAGACATAACATGAGTATGTTATACCATGCTTGCATTATGGTTTGCTAGACATGTCTTGGGAACAAATGGAAAAGCATGTTAAAACTAAGTTATAACGTGAACACATTATAATGTGCTCATGTTATGATGCGCTCGCGTTATTTCTTGCTTTGGGAATCCCAAAGCCTTGAGCTTGGTATTTGCTTTAGAATACCAACCCAAAAAGTTGGAGTGCCTTCCCAACATCCAAAGATGTGTTTTTTCAAATTCTACAATATTTCACATAATCGTGTTCATGTTAAGCATCAAGTTTGCACGTCTTTCAAGGTCAAACAAATTGAACACCTGGGTAATGTTAGGTTCTCTCTTAGCTATCTAACGATGTAATTTTTTTCACATTTTAATAATATTAAGCCTTTGATCTATAATTTCTTTTGTATGTGTGTTTGCTTTTTGAAAAAAACTAGTGTTTAGTGTTTTTTTTGTTATAAATTAACCGTTCATCAAATTTTCAAATAAATTACATGTTTAGAAATTGGACTGCATTCTACACATATTATTCTATTTTTTCAAGAAGTTTCCACTTTGAAAATTAGTAAAAAATCAAATATTCATTAAAAAATTATCAGAAAAATAAGGTATAAACTACATACTGTTAGCTAATTTCTCACTGAAGCGATTTTAAAAATACAAAATAAAAATTTAACCTTTTGAGGGAGCCACAAAACTTGCTATGTTATATTTTTTTGACAAAAACAACACCAATTTTTGTGGCCCCCCCTTTTGAACCCCTTAATCTCTACCATTTTCAAAAACAATTAGTAGTTTAGAAAGTAGGCTTAGAGCACTATAATCCTTGTTTTTATTGCATCTCAAAATTTTGAGGGTAATTATCCTCAATTTCACGTCCAAGGTCAGTATTTCCTGATTTCAAAAAAAAAGTTGCCACTTAAGCCCCCTTTTTGGCCCCCCATCTTTTTGCACTTACACCAATGTGTCAAGGAGAATTTTTGCATAATCATCAACCTTGTCGACCTTGCCTAGGAAATTACCCTTAATTTTCATTGTATTAAGTCATATAGATGCATGAGTTGTGTTAGATATGAAAAAGGAAAATTTATCAAACAATTTATAGGAAGCAGCTCAATAAAACAAGAAAATTCAAAACAAGAAAAATGCCATAACTTGAGAATAAACCATCAAAACAAAAGTTAGTTGAACCAAATCTTGAAAATTGTGTGATTGAATCAACTACCATTAAATTTGATATTGAATCACCCCCTAATATTCCCTTAGTGCAACTTGAAATAGTTGAATCTTCAAAAGAATATTTTAAAATTATTAATCTAAGTTTACCAAATAATTTACAGAATTATATGAATTACGAAGTGGTTAACCTTTAGAAAATAAGTTATTTTTGTCTTATTAGACATCTTGGAATTTTTAATAATGATTGACATAGATAGAAACAACAATAACAATGATCGAGCCTTGGGAAATAATGATCCCATTACATTTGAATTTCCTATTGTCAATCCTGAGGAGGAAGCCCCTGTGAAAAATATACCCCATTCAACTCTACCAATTTTCCAAGGACTTTTTGTTGAGGATCTTGATACGTTCTTATATGAATTTGATGTACTATGTTGCAATTATGATTACCAAAGTGATGCTTAGAAGATTAATCTTTTCCCATCCACGCTAAAGGATGTTGCATTATGATGGTTCATGGGACTTGGGCAACACTTTATTCATACATGAGATATTATGGAGTGATTTTTGATGAAATATTAGGAGTATTGTAAGAAAAAGGAAGTTCAAGATGAGATTTTTCAAATGACAAAAAGGGAAGAGGAAACATTAGAAGACTAACTTTAATGATTCTTATTTAGTCTTCAAATAATAAGATAGACAGGGCTATCTAATGAGGTTGTTAAAATGCTTTTTATTAGGGGAATTCATGATGAAATTATGGATGATTTGAATCTTATAGGTGGTGGAGATATTTTTAAATTAGGATTGATGAAATTTGTGATATTTGCAAGAACTAGTCAAGATCTCACTAATTTTTAAGGAGCTATTCTGAAAAACATACTTCCCAAGGTGGCACAATAGGTATCACTAAGTGAGAACTAGGTATGTTACTTGATTACTTAAAAAATGATCTTCTAAGTCACATGGGGAAACAAATTAATATTTTATATACTCATAGAAAATAAGAAGAAGTTGAAAAGAACTTTCCATTTTTATCCTATATGTTGTAAGAAACACACTAGTGAGGAATGCCCCTATAATAAAACTAATCTTTTCTCCCTAGAAGATGTTAGTAGGAGCACTACTTTATGACCCTTACTAGTAGACATGGAAAAAAATTGAGTATATAGAAAAACCTATTTTTATATGGTTCAATGAAGACCTTGGCCACCAAGAGCTATGCCCTTGAGTATGAATAATTAAATTTTAATGTATCTTATCACATGTGACCTAGTGTAAAAACTAGTTCTTTTCTTGTTCAACATGGATGGTATGGGGGCTGGTTTAGAGCTTCTCCTAATGTCTAATTAACTGATGTAGATGATCATACATATGGCTTAATAGACCTAAAGATCCCTAAATTAAGTATTTCATCATTCAAGAGAGGGATTCATTAAATTTTCAACCAAGGATTTGTAGACTTAAGATGATGTTGGCAATGTATATGAAGAATCTTAGATTTCTTATATTGATGAAGTATAGGTGATTGAACATGGATAAATTTATCAGAATCTTTTAACTAGAAATAACTCCTACCTAAAGAACAAGATAAGCAAATATTAATAATTTTTAACTGCTATGAGTACTTATCATTTATGATTGTAGCTGATGATTTTTTATGTTGCAACTTGTCCTAGTTCAACTAATAATTCAAAATTATTTGGAAAAAATATAAATTAAAGACTAATAATTCAAAAATTACAATACAACATTCATTATAGTATAAATTGGAAACTATGAATTAGAACTTACAATGCATAATATAATTAATCATCTAAGCTAATATGGCTTTGTAGTACCTCAAGTGGCCCTTGCTTGAGATGTTGCATCCACAATATCTTCTTCAATTGCTTAACTCAAGGAAACATGCAACCAAAATATCTTCTCTATTATATTCCAATCATCACTGAATTCATAATATAATGTAACAAAATATTTTATTCAATCTAATGTATGCAAATATCTCGATGTTGGACTTCTCAATAGAGTACCCTCCTATATAGGGTATGTGAGAGTCAACTTATTTGAAAACTATAAACAAACTAAAAAGAAAATGTTGAATCTTCCATGAAAATAGGAAGAGGACTAGGTGTAGACACTTAAATAAACCTAATTGATATTATGCATTTGATTCTAATTAACTAACACCACTTCTTCCTATATCACTTCAGACTAACCAATTAATTAAATAATCAAAATTATTTAGTTAAATTCATCAATTTCTACTCTTAATCAAATAATTAACTTTATTTGATTAATTCACCTTTCTTTTGATTAATGTTCCTCATATTTAATTAAATCAAACCATTCAATTAAACTCCTCTAATTTCCTCTCATCTGAATTAACAAATCAATTTATTTAAATTAAATGTCACCTCCCCTAACCCATCCAAGTTAATTAATTCTGAATTAATTAACCCTAAGCCACTTTCTAATCATCATTAACAAATTCTCCAACTTTTAACTCCTCGAGAGTTGAATCAACCCATGGTCAACTAACCAAGTTGCACATTTAATTCATTTCTTTTCATTATCTAAATACCTATTTATCCTCATAATGGCATATTCCAATGAATATTCCTCTCAACTACCTCCTCATTCAATTTCCCTCTAAAGGTTTTAAATAACCTCTTACACATTCATAAATATCTCTTACTTACATCTTCATTTATTCTTCTTACATCCTTTCAAATCCTCTTACACTCTCAACAAAATTCTCTTACATCTCAACCACATTCATTTACTTCTTCTTGCATCCTTTCAAATCCTCAACCATTTTCATTTATTCCTCTTACATCTCCTTTACTTTTCACATTCACCAAAATGTGCTCCATCCTCATCCAAAGGAATTGTGACAAGTGTCACATTCCTATTAGTTCCTCTTTATCCTACATTCACTAATTTCTTTCATTCATCAACCCTTAAGTCCTATAAATAGAGGCTTTCTCTATACAATATGGATCCACAACTTGAAGCATTCTTACTATAGGCATTTTCACTCTTAGCATTCACCATTTTCATCACATTTTGAGTTTGTTTCATCATTTTCATACTTTGAATCATCAACATCATTGGAGCTTATAAAAAATATTGGGAAAGGGCTTCTTTCCACATCAAAGGAGCACTAATCCCCCTATGGGATGAATTTTTAGTTGTTTTGAATTGATTACATTCAATATTTATTTTGTTTATGCTTTCATTTTCATGGTTTCATCTTCATTTTGGCTAAGAATATCATAGGGAATACTTGATTTGTGTTTCTAACATGATTAACTAGTGTTTGTTGGTCTTGTGTTAGCAAATTATAGGTTTGGTGTTCACATTTTGGCGCTAGAAGGAGGGCTAACCTTTTTATTTTGACAATTTTGGCTTGATATTGATGTTTGTTGCAGCTACAGGAGGGTGACACCATATTTGCTTCATTCAATGATGCTTTTGCATACAATGCTACCTCTTTTTTAGCGTTGCCTCTGTCATGCCGCATTGCAGTTGTGGGTTTCAACCGCGTCACCTTTGCAATAGCTTCGCTTTTGTCTGCTCGAGTTTTTGCTAAATTTTTGCTTTTTTGACAGACCGTTGCCTTTGCTAAAGCGCCACATTTTTGCTCTTTGTTTGTTGCAGACTATTTCCTTTGCATCTCACCAGAGCATCACCTTTGCATTTAGTGTCACCTTTGTTAGCCCACAAAGCATCGCCTTTGTTTCCCGGTGTTGCCTTTGTAGGAAGAGGAAGAAAATTGACTTGGAAAACTAAAAGAATTTTTTAATGCTCCTTGTAATAGCTTAGGCTTTCTAATTCTGCTTTTCATTTTCTATTTTAGGACCAACTAGAATTACTTTGGGCTTAAAATTAACCTTCAAACTCAAGTTTTTCAAATTTGGACTAAAATTGAACATTGGGAACTTACTAGACATTGCTTTGTGGGCTAAAATTCAACAAGACAAATTCACACTTAGCTTTTGGTGCTTAAAATGAACTCACTTTTACTTTGGGGATTAAAAATAACTTGTACCTTCTTTTTTTTTGTGTTTTTTGCAATCCTTGTCACTTGAATGCATATGCACTTCTCTCACGCCATTTAGCGATCTTGAGAATTAAAAGCATTCCATTAACATTTGTTTTCTAAACTACCCACATATTTTAATTTGGATCTAAAATTGAACCCCATGCTAGTGTGAAGAAAAGGAATTGTGTGTGTTCCCTCCTTGAGCTTTATGTGATCTGGGCAATCGAACTACAAATGTACTTCTTCATTTTTATTTATCTTTAGAGGGCTTACCTCCATGCTTCAAAAGGATGGAATGACCCAAGAAATAAAGGGCTAAATCCAAGCTCTTCCAATTGCTATTGTAATGTCATAAAATTGCACCCCTTGCAATTTCACATACATTATTGCATCTGCTTTAGTGTCCACTACCTTAGCATTTGTGTAGGCTCATCTTAGCCCTTGTATCAACATTTTTTCCCCTATCAAGATGCTCGAAAACCCCTTTTTAGAAGCTACTTTCATGCGCTAGCTTTGCATCAAACCTTGTGCTTTTCCTATTTGTGTCATTTTGTAGCATGATGTGTTTGGACACTAGCATGTTGCGCGGACATCTACTCATTGTGCTAGCATCTTGCGACATTTCAATGTTCAAATGATCACCTTTGAGCATGTTTTCCACTTGTCATCTAATTTTGTTGGTGGTAACGGCTCAAGATGCCTTGTAACTGCCTGAGAAGCTTCTTTTTGCTTCTCTTCTCTCTTTAAATGCTATCTTTTCAATTCATTTGGTCTTCTAAATTATTCTAGCTTCACTCTAGCTTCTTTCCAGCCTTGGCTCTAGCATTTCTCTCTTGTTAATTTGCTTGTACAACTTCATACAACTTGCTATAGTAGCTTCAATCCCTCTCAAACTATCACAACACTCTTTGTCTCTCACTTTGGCTTGCTTAAGCCTTACAAACTACTATCTCCTTTATCTTGTGCTTGCGAGCATCCTGGGATTCCATATCCCCTATCTATTGCATCATTACTTTGTGATATAGGTTCTCCTCCTTGAGCAAGGATTTCTTTTATCACCTACATTTTGTGATATGGGTTCTTCTCCTCAAGCAGGGTTTGCTTTTATCACTCATTATGTACTTCATTTCTCTCTATCTATTTGGCTGTTTGTGGAGGTGGGAACACCAAAATAGGGGTTTGACTGAGGAAAAACCTAAACAACCCCAACACTTTCTCTAGATCTTACACATGCAGGTATTGAAGACATTCACGTGTTGGAGGCTTCATCACTTGTGTGGTTGTGAGCATTTCCTTTCTATCTCTTATTCTCTTTATCATTTCTATTTCACTTCATTTTAGCTTTATCACATTTTGTTATTTTCCAGTAATTTTAAAGTTCTCAGTAATTAGATTGCTAGTAGTCGCTAAGCTATTTTCATGACATTCTTGCTTTCTAGTCTATAAGAGATGCCAACCCTCGAGAAATTTATTTTCCCATTTTTCGCTTCGTCATCCACAAAAGAAATAAAATGACTTTGTAAAACCCTAATTCTGGAAGCTTCTAAAAAGCTTGTTATAATTGGTTGGGATATGAGTTGTAGTAGTGCATTGTTAGTTAGATTGTAATATGTTTTACATTGGATAATAAAATCATTGGATGACTACGGTTTTGTGGATGTAGCCCGAAATGGGTGAACCACGTTAAATTCTTTGTGTTGTCTTGTTTTTGCTATAATTTTCTGTGTTTTATTTCTCTATTTTATTGATCAAATTTGCATTTAACTATTAGATATCTACCTTCTAACCCTAAAATAAATTCAACCCAATGCACTCAAACTTTTTGATAACATTATCCACACCCGCTATCAAAGATGATTATTCTTTTGTATCGTGGGGTAATGATAACATAAATTGTAATGTTCTTAGTGTTGATCCTCCTTCTGAGGAAGATTATTATGCTTCTACTAAAGAGGATAATGTTGGCAGTCCTATTAAAGAGGATGATGGTGATCCCATAGAGGAGTGTGATCCCCTTGTTGGGATAATGCTCTTTATGTAGATCCTCCTTTTCGAGATTTGCAAACATGTTATGGCCTTGGCTTTAATCTTGCCTCTAAATGTGGCTATGGGCGTAAAAATTGTGGGTGTATCGAACAAGGCATTCAAGTCCGTATAGAATTCACATCCTGTAAGCATAATTTGTGGCTTGGTTGCTCAAATGAATAATCTAAATAGAAACCATGGTTTAATGGTGACATGAATTCCACTCAACCTCGTTCTCACGGATTGGTCCATCCTCCTTTGTATTCTATCTTCGTATCTTCTTCTTGTGAGCAGTCAAAATTTTCTCCACAAGAGAAAGGGTTGCTTCCTACTCCTAATACTCTATTTGAGCAAGAGTGTATTTTTTTGTGGCTTCTAAAAGCTTGCTTAATTACTCCTCCTTCTACTCATAGGAAATTTCATGAACATGATAAAGAAAAACATTCTTTTTGTGCAAACCATTAAGTGCTTGGCCATTCCACTGGTGAATGTAAGACCTTGATGGATAAAATACAACAACTTCATGGTTTAGGTGACATCACTCATTTATTTGTTGATGCACCTGCCTCTTCTTCAAATGACAAGTGATATCGAGGTCCACCTCTATCGTATATGTTCTAAGTATCTTGCATAGTTCTCCTTCCCTATATGTTGGGGGTAGTAATAACTTGTTCGAGAGATATGTGTCCTTAAGGACCCCCTCTCTTCTCTATGTATTTCAAGTGAAGCATCCCTTGAGTGGACCCCTTTTTCTCTTGAAGGGTTCCTGAGGGAGCTGCTTTAAAAGCTTTTCTCTCAAATGAATTCATTGACGTCTAGCTTGGGGGCAACTTGACTAGACCTTGCTTTTCAAATAGTGCATCCCTTGAGTGGACCCCTTTTTCTTTGAAGGGTTCCTAAGGGACCCCTTTGAAATCCTTCCAATTTATTGATGGTCTGCGTGACTATCTGCTTGTTCACCTGCATAGCTGCTTTCTTTTTTAACACACTTTATCTGCGGGTAAACATGTCACTTTGCAGGTGCGCCTACAGAGCCACTTTCTAATCCAACTCTATGGAGTCTCCTCCTTTGGGTTTCCTCCATGAAAGAGATCTTTGGGGATGCCTCCTTGCAGGTTTGTGGGCCTATAAGGTACTTTCATATGGATTTCCTTCATGTGAGAGATCTTGGGGCATACCTTCTTGCAGGTCTACAGGCCTATAAGGCATTTACTTCATGGGGCTTCCTTCATGTGAGAGATCTTGGGGGCTACCTCCTTGCAGGTCTGTGGGACTTTGGTCTACTTTGTGCAACTTCATGGTTTTTTGGAGCTATGGAGTCCTTTTGTTGAAACCTCCTCAAGAGAAGAGTACCTGTGGAGCCATCTCTCTTGGAATTTTCATTCCTCTCTTAAATTATATTCTCTTTTCTCTTCAATCTCTTTCTCTTCTCAATTGTATATACCGGATCGAAGATCTACATCTTCTTCATCCTGAGTATATTCTCTTTCTTCTCTTCATTTTAGAATTCATCTGTGTTATTTCTTAATTTGGGGGCGATGCATGGTACTGAGACAACCTTTTACATTGAGGTATCTTTCACTTTGCTGACTCAAATCTTGCTAGTTAATTAGGCACATATGTGCATGTGTTTTTATGTTCTAACATTATTGTCTGGTGCAAGTTTTTCTTGTCTAATGCATTTGTTTTGCAGGTCTTTAGCTTGGGGGCATGCTTCTATGGTTCAAAGAGTTGTCTTCCTCCTCTACAATATCCTTTTGGCATCATGATGTTTTTTATGTTTAGTATATTTCCCTTAGCATGCATATTAGTGTAGATTCATATGCCCGCTAAAGTGGGGGTAAAATGTAATGTTGTAAAATTGCACCCCTTGCAATTTCACATACATTCTTGCATCTGCTTTATTGTCCACTCCCTTAGCATTTGTGTAGGCTCATCTTAGCCCCTACATCAACCTTTTTCCCCTCTTAGGATGCTCAAAAACCCCTTTTTAGCAGCTACCTTCATACACCAGCTTTGTGTAAAACCTTGTGCTTTTCTTATTTGTGTCATTTTGTAGCGTGATGTGTTTGGACACTAGCACATCATGTAGGTGTTTGTGCACTGCGCTAGCATCCTGTAATGTTTCAATGTTCAAATGACCACCTCCAAGCATTTTTTCCACTTGTCATATGCTTTTGTCAATGGTAAAGGCTCAAGATGCCTTGTAACTACTCGAGAAGCTTCTTTTTGCTTCTCTTCTCTCTTTAAATTCTATATTTTCAATTCATTTGGTCTTCTGAATCATTCTAGCTTCACTCTAGCTTCTTTTTAGGCTTGGCTCTAGCATTTATCTCTTGTTATTTTTCTTGTACAACTTCATACAGCTTGCTACAATAGCTTCAAGCCCTCTCAAACTCTCACAACACTCTTTGTCTCTCACTTTTTCTTGCTTAAGCCTTGCGAACTGCTATCCCGTTTATCTTGTGCTTATGAGCATCCTAGGATTCCATATCCCCTATCTATTGAATTGTTACTTTGTGATACAGGTTCTCCTCAAGCGAGGATTTCTTTTATCACCTACATTTTGTGATACAAGTTATCCTCCTCAAGCGGGGTTCGCTTTTTCATTCATTACATACTTCATTTCTCTCTATCTATCTGTCTGTTCATGGAGGTAGGAACACCGAAATGAGGGTTTGACTGAGGCAAACCCTTATACAACCCCAACACTTTCTCTAGCTCTTACACATGTAGGTATTGAAGACATTTACGTGTTGGAGGCTTCATCACTTGCGTGGTTGTGAGAATTTACTTTCTATCTCTTATTCTCTTTATCATTTCTATTTCACTTCATTTCAACTTCATCACATTATGTTATTTTCCAGTACTTTTGTAGTTCTTAGCAATTAGATTGCTGGTAGTTGCTAAGCTGTTTTCTGACATTCCTGCTTTCTGGTATGTATGAGATGCTAGTGCGCCGCACTATCATAGGTATCTTGCGCTGACGTCCTTTGGCCAAGAGCTTGTAAGTTTGTCCAAAAGATCTTCGTGACTTTCTCTTTTAGATTCTATAACTCTTGTAGCTATTCCTTGAGGTAGTTTAGGGAAGTTCACCCCGTGAGGCTCTTTGAATGAAGAGAACTCATGAGTAGTGAATCACCCTTCTCTACAACTATATAAAAATGTGTTGTGATTAAAGTCATTAACAATAGGTGTAGATGTGTCATATCAATAAGTGTCACCCATAGTATTTGTGTGATACATCAAAATCCTTCCTAAGGGAAAGGACTTAGAGGCCTCTTGATTCTCCATAATCTTGAGCTAATATTATCACGTGTATGGTCACCTTGAATGAAAGTACTTAATATAACCAATTTATTTAGTGACCAAAAACCTTTCTGCTTGTTGGTGTAGGAATGGTTGTTTTGAAGCCGCCCCACATTTGTACTATTCAAAGTAGAAAAAAATCCTTAGGATCTCTGGATCTTCAAGATTTTGAGATTTGGTGGTCTCGAGAAGTGTGTTTTGTGGAGGGAAGCTAGTGTCGCCAAATCTCTAACTGTTCGCTTTGTCTTAGTGTTTTTAGAAATCCAAGTGGGGACTGAGCAAGTAGTATCTTTGTAGCCTAGGATTGTGCAATTTGTGAATCATTCAAACACATTGATTAGATCTCAAACATTGAAAACAAACATTAAACAAGTCATCAAAATTTAAAACCCTTTGGAAAGAGAAAATATCCTTGAAGAGTCCAATTATTATTGCTTGTCCCTACGGATTTTATCCTTAGATGATTTTAAATACTTGGGCTCATATCTCAATTTGCTCTCTCCAAAGTCAACCTAGAGAAACTATGGTCTTGACTCTTTTATATTCACATAATGGACCTTGTGGAATGAAAAGGAGCTAAGAAATAGACATTTAGTTTGGAATTTTAAACAAGATGTGTTGATGTGGTAAAAAGAATCCATTTAATAAAGATAAAAGACAATTGAACCCCACATATGTGTTTGTTCTCATGATTTCCCACAAAATCAAGATTTCAAAACAAAAGTATTTATTCCATTACTTCAAGTTTAGGAGTCATTCTCAAAAGGCTATAAGAATATACATTAGAAAGTGTAACCTAAGACAATACAACAAGATAAGCAAGAAGGTTACAAGGTTTTATAGACTTATTCCGCTCAACAATCCGGAAATGTATGCTCAATATGAACCACTTCATGGATCATATGATTTTTGAAACACTTTGGAGGTCTAGCATGTTCTTCAACACCTTGGTCTTGTAAAAAAAGTCTTTTAGGTTCATCTAGGATCAAAACCAACACTTCCACTTATCACAACATTTTTCAAACCCATCTCACAAACAACTTTTAGAACTTTGGAAAAATCATCTATGCTAGACTTTTGGTAAATCCTTAGATCCAAAATCAAAATTATCTTATTTGGCTAGGTTTGTGGGAATGAATCCTTTCTCATACATTTGGTTAAATTAGCACCCCTTTTGGACAAGTTTACCACAAGATCACATCTAACATCTTGGGATCTATAAGTCCATTATGCAAATCAAATCAATCAAAATAAAAAATCCTAAGGTCTAACATTCCTCTAAGTTCTCAAAAGTTCAAACATCCATACCATCCATACTTCATTTAGCATCATCATCATTTGATCCCAAGACACATCCTAGAATTTCTTTTTGAACCTAAAGTTTAGATCAACCAAAAGAGTTAGAGGTTGACCTCCCATATTCTAAAAAGTTGATCCCAATTTTATGGTCCAAACAAGGTCACAACACAAGAAGATCATGGAAAAAAACATAGAAAACTCAACCTCAAGTTATTTAAGTCAAACTACATTGGAATTCAACCCTAGGGAATCTACCAACCCTCCACTTAACCCCCTCAACTACCACAAGAGGGAGGTTTCCAAGTGGAGAATATAACCAACAACTTCCAAGGGTTGTCCCAAGACAAAATATTGGAATTGATTCAAAATCTTGAAATGCACAAGCTTGTCACCATATTCATGAGGCTCAATCCCACACAATACATGTTGGCATTGGCAAAGGAAGGGGCTAAACTCCCTTCTAATTTTGATGTGATCACTATTGTTGAACAACCTTTTGGGAACATGCCACAAATATAATTCACACCTTCATTCCCAAGGCACTTTTAATTTTGAAAAGTAATGTCAACTACAAAAAATTAAACTATTGCTACAAACTAATATCTTTTATTCAACTTATTTCAAAGGGGTATTACAAATCAAATGCATTCTCAATAGAGTAGAAAGACTATTATATCAAAAACCTGATTACTGGTAGCCACTGTTGAGTTTGATTAAGAGTTTGACCTGCTACATAGAATGACTTCTCCACTTTAAAACCTCCACCAAAACCCTTCAAAAGTATAGCCACCTCATATACAGATGAAAGGCGTTTCAGCCTTAAAGAAAACACGCCTAGGGCAAGGTGCTTGTACAACCTGCTGCAGTCAGATAGTACGACTTGTGTAATGCTTGCTAAATGATTGATGATGACAACCTTTTAGATGATTATTCTCTTCACAAGAAATGTACTTGAAACCCTTGAATGGATTCTCTGATATGGCTCAAAAACCTCAAGATAAATCTTCTCAAATATGCACAAACTTGACCTCTAGATGAAGCCAATAGTTCAACATCTTCAGCTCATAGTCTCTCAACCTCAGAACACTGATACAATCAAGAAGCTATGCTCTCCAATGCCAATATGCTTTGGATATGCAATTGTTTTGCTACTTTTGTCAAGTTTCATTAACCAAGATATTTAGTGGGTTGAATAAAGTTGTGTTATGACCCTTGGTATCTTTAAAATAATTAGATAATATTAGGGAGATCAGGAAGGGGAGAAAAGTAAACTCCTTCAAAATAGGGGTAGTTGTGGGTTTTCTCGTTTTCTTCGTATACTATATACTTAGTTTCTCTAGGATAAATAAGTCAATGTAGAAATGAAAGATGTTTGATTATCTACCTAATATTGTTTGTGTTTTTGAAATTATTAGAATATTTAGATCATTTTCTTAGTTGTGTATCCTAACTAATATAGAGTAAGCTTTTTCATTTTAATTGACTACTACATAATATTTTGTGTTGAAAGAATTGTTTCCATTCTTTATAGTTTTTACATTGGAATACAAATCATATTTAATTTCATGCCAATATACTTCTTTCATAAATCATATTTGTTTAATATCTTAAAATATGTTAGTTAAATTAGAAAAGTTGTTTGAGTTAATTACTAAATTTGATCTAAAAATGTTCAACACTTTAGATATATTCAATTAGATATATATAGTTAAATTGGAGGTGTCATTTGAGTTAATAATTAAATAATGTAATAATCAATTAAAGCAAGGGACATAATTTTGGATTTGTTTGAATTTAATAGATTACAAATTAAAATAGACATAAATTACTTGAAATAAGTGCTTCATAACCCATCTAATCAAATCACAACCTATCAAAAAGGCAATAGGAATTTTCTAAAGAAAAGAACACTTGACCCAATCATAAGTGTATGGCCTCTGCAGAAAGGAGTGATCCACCTTAGAAATAGCAAGTAACCCATCCAAAATTTTCTCACATTACACAAAGTCACAATGTTCGTCCAAGATAAGCCAATCAAATCCAACCTTATGTGTCCTAGTAATCAAATTGGAGATGATCCTAAAAATTACATTGAGAAGGGTGATAATTGGTCTAAAAAATCTAAACGACTTTGCAATTATTTCACTACTACGATCAATGTGTCATCTTTCATGAAATTTCCCAAAACACTATTCATTATGATCATATGGAAATTTCTAGGAGAACTACAATCGTTGTAACATCATGAATCAAAATTAAACATTAAAAAGTACATCATGAATTAATTATGTAATGGCATAAAAATTAAAAACATCATGAATTAATTATGTAACCACATAAGTCAAATATAATTCTATCAAGAAATGAATATCAAATAGATAATACAATCACATAACTCATACATTTCAAATTCATTGATCTTCTTCTTCATCAAACTCTTTGTTTGACGTATCATCCGATCTATATTCAACATTGTAAGGATTGGTCATATCAACATCATTGTCATTGATATTAGTTTCGATAATGTCATCATCCACACGGATATCATCTTCATGAACATTAACTCCTTCATCGTCATGATCTAGTTCCTCCTCTGCGACATCTTCGTCAAGCACATCATCAACTAATTGTTGATCCTGATCATCATTAACATCATCTTCTAGTTCTTCGGTATCTTCTTCTTCCACCACATTATACTTTATCGGCCTTCCTCTTGGATCATGTCTAACAAAAAATGACCAACCTAGTTTACCTGGAACCTCTGAGTAAAATACCTGCTCACATTGGCTTGGAAGAACATAGGGATCATTTCCAGCTTGCTCGATCGACCTTGTATTAACCATGGTAAATCCATTATCATGTTCAATAATAGTTCTCTCGGGATCATTTTCATTCAATCGTAGCCTGTACCATAGGAAAATGAACAAAACTAATTTGAAAGACTTAAATTCACACTCAAGAATATCATCCAAAATCCCATAGTATCAATTTTCTGAGACTTCTGGATATATGTCGCTTCTAGATGAAACATTAGTCACCTGAAACACTACAGTTATCCTAGAATCACAAGTTTTCATGTCATCCAACTTTTTGATTCAAAATTTACGACCATTGCACCACATAGCCTTGCAGTGTTTCACCTGCAATATGTCAAACATAAAAAAATTATTGCAATATCATCAGTTGATAAACATATTTATTCTTGGCCAAATGTATGCAAAGAAAAAAATCTCAACATATATATACATCAATATAATTGAAAATAATTAAATAATATGGGTGATTACTATATTTATATGTACCTGTTTATCTCTGAAACCATATGCTAAATCAATTTCCCTTTGTGTAACATTGGAATCTCCATTATGATGAGCTTCTTTAACCAATGAAGCCACACCTTCCCATGTTAACGCGCGACTGAATTGTTGACATCGTTCAATCCAGACCATCATCCAATAAAGATTTTTTGTGACATAAAAATGTAGTGCATCCCACTCTTGACCAACTATATATAAAAAAAATTAAATTCACAAACGACGTTAACAAATTCAAAAAATTAAAACATTTCAATAGTGATGTTTGCAACCTTGAAATTAATGTGTTTTATGTTTCATGTGATCATAAAAGATTAAAAAGTTAGTTGTAGAGGTGTTTGTTCAGTAGTTGAGGTGTAAAGGCCTTTAAAATGAATAAAGTGATCATTGTAAACCCTCATAGGATGAGAAATAAAGAAGGTATAGCTGCTGTCCTCAAGAGTTTTGTGAGGAAAAACATGTGAAATGAGAGGTTCAAGCCTACGTTTCAACAAAATATGTATGGGAGATCTAATTTTATGAATTTTTACCCATGCGCAAACCTAATGGGTTGTGTCTGAGTTATTTTTGAGGTCTGGGAGGTCGTGGAAGTACGAGATTGAATAAACCCTCATGATTTTGGCCTAAAACAAGGGTTTTTGGGTTTGGAAAGAATCTGGTCGTACAAGTGGAATATTTTTGTGGATTTGGAGGTTTGGAGGCATAAAAATTTCTTCCCAAATATTTCATGGGCATATGACAAGTTTAAAGACTAGTTGCTTTGTAAAATAGGCCTAATAAGCCTAATCAACACAACCTAGAAAGGGTGATTTTGGTGGTTTGGTCCAAAGGACTTATACTTTCCCTTGAATTATGTTTAATAAAACCAAAATGGGTGTCTAAAACCATCAAGGTTTTGTCTGGTGTTTTGGGAAAGTTTTGAGTTATTGGGAAAAACTAGGTTTGCACTGTTACAAGGATTCAAGGAGTCAAACTGTGAAATTTGAATTTTGTTGTTTATTAGGCTTTGAGAGTTGTTTGGATTGTTTAAAGTGGTCATTATAAACTTTTTGGAAGCCTCTTAAAGGTAGGTTGATAGGTTGTTTGAGTTGAGCCTCCCAGGTCTACATCAATTAGTTAATTACCACGATATACAAACTTAATTTATAATTAATATATATTGAAGATTAATAATTAAATAAGTACAATATATATATAAAAAAAATGTAAAATGTATTATAATTACATCTCACTTTCCTCAATCTACCTTTCGCCATCAGGTACTCCCCTTTGAATTTGTTAATGGAGTTGGGATCCCAAATGTGATCTACATGGATCTTAGCTGCAAACTTAGGAAGATATTTAGTAATGTACACCATGGTCTGGTATACCATATATCCCTCCACCATAGAACCCTCAAGATGTGCTCTTTTTCTAACCAAAGCCTTCAAAAAATTCAAGTGCCTCTCAACCATCCACATTGACCTTGTGTGTACATGTCCACACAATTCAATCTCCTCAACTTGGTGTATGGCGTAGTGTTCTTGTGCATTGAAAAATGTTGAAGGTAGAAACTTTTGCATTTCACATATTAGACAAGGAATTTTTCTCTTCCAATAATTTATATCTTCTTTATGGATTTTTTTAGATGACATCCATCTACAAGTGATTCAAGGCACAATTATATTAATGAGATTTAACAACAATATACAATATATTACATAACAAGTAAAACAAATAGAAATTATCCCCCCTGGCACCTCACTCAGGCATTGGGTGTCCAGGGTGGACGTGAGGTGGCGGACAGGACAGTTTTGATGTCTTCGCACTTGGTGTATTTTTGCCACATCAAATCATCTATATTCGCCCATTTTCTGGTGTTCCTTGCTTGGTTTATTGGTTGTCTAAGTTTGTCTAAATTTCTAGAGATGGCTTGGCGGTATGTTTGGCCTTGCCTCCATGGCGCCGTTAGTGTGACACGTCAGGCTCAGCTTTCCTTGTTTTGATCACGGACGTGCCGAGTGGGAATTCCCATTTATTGCTTTGTTTATGGTTCTAAGTTGGATGGTCGGAGGCCGTATTTTAACTCATGCCGAGATCATTTTTGCTTCGCCATTATTTTATTCCGTATGCAAAGCCTGACTAATCATTATTTGGGCTATTTATTATGCTAATGAAGTTATTTCTTAAGTATGGCTTGCATTTCGGTTTGTCTTCTATTTTTTATTTCAAGGTCGACTGTCAAGTTTTCGCTAATGGATAAACTGTCGAAGTCGAAGTTCACCATTCTCATTTTGGCGGAAGGTTTGGAAGCCTTCGGCGTCGACACGCCGGTTTCCTTAGTGGCAAAGGAGAGGCAAATTTCCTTTCGCGAGGTCACGGATCAGCGGTTGAAGCGTATCTTGCTCGAAGATGACCCGACGTCAGTTGCTGCTGTGAAGATGGTCCTTGGCAAAGGGCACTTAGCAAGGAATGAATTTGCCCATGATAATGCACACATTTCTTCCTGTTTTCTTGCCATGCTCCTGGACCTTGGCACCCTGAAGGATGAGGCCAGGGTTTTGATGGTTCGCTTGTTTCGGGACGATTTGCTTGGTGGCCTCGAAACGACTTTGAAGGCGGCCTTTATCAGTAAGGGTATTCCACGTCCTGCAGACCTAGCTTCTTTATGGGAGTCTGATGAAGCTGTCAAAGTCTTTCCATTTCTCCTAGATCTCAAAGGGCCCGCATTAACAAGGCACTAAAAAATTGCAGACGTGGCGGTAGTTTTCCTGAAGCGCAAATTGAAGCTCGTGCCGGTGGAAGGGTTGGAATGGATGGAAGGGTTCATAGGTTTTGCAGAGTTAAATGGTTTTTGGTGAAATCGTATGGCATTCGTTGTTGTCCGTATGTCCTCTACTGGTTCTTGACTTGTAAATTTCAGTTGTTTCGAACTTGAGATACTGGTTTTTTGCTCTTGTTTTTTATGGTTAGGCTGATGTAACTATTTCTCTATCTCATTTCTCTTTTGGGATTGTTTGGAGCTATTGTTTCTCCACCTTTGCTCATCTTTTGGCTGACTGTTGGTTATCTCTGGTATATCTCCTGCCTACCAGAATAATTACCTTAATGGGGGTATGCCAGTCATGCATTTTCATCCCTATCCCAAATTCACCTTTCTTTGTTATGATATTGTTTATATTCGTAGCAAATTTAGTGGGAAATTGAATTTTTCGTATGACTTCTTTTATAACATTGCTTTGTTGCTCCATTAATAACCAAGGAAGGGTGCTTATATTAATTTGGTCTCCATCGCTATTTAATTGAATGACATTTTTCATTGCATGATTGGCTTCTTGAATGTCACTATAAATTTTGACAATTTTTTCTTTGTCATGCCTTCCATCCAATATTTTCCATAATGTTTTTGTTATATTCTTTCCGATATGCATTGTATCAAACAAATGCAAAATTTTTAGTTACTCATAGTAGGGAAACCTACTAAATTGTCTGGGATAACTTTTCATTCCCTATGGAAGCTGACCATTAATGCCTTGATGACCTTCATGAAGCATATAAGTTAAACAAATTAACAACGATCATTGTCAATTACAACATGAGCAAACAAAACACAATATAAAAATATAAATTCCAAACATATCATATAGGATAGATAAACAATTTGATCCGATGTATAACCTTGACAATTAATTCTATTATATTCCAACTTCCATAGGTGAGGTGTCATTTTTCATGGTTTTGATGTAGTCTCTTCTTTCCCATTAAAAATATGTTTTTCAGTAGCTCGATACTTATTATTTCTGTGGAGGAAGTTCCTATACTCATCAAACACCTGCTTTCCTAAACTTGTTGAACGACAAGATTTCATCTTTGTTTGAAGACCTGCAAGATCATATATAATTGGATTAAATATGTCAATTTTTATAATTATATATAATGAATAGATTATTTAAAAAACATGCATAATATCTACTTCATAAAATTAAATATCGTTAAAGTGCAGTTGAACATTATAACATACCACAAAAATGTGTTAGCCCTGGGGCATCATGAATTGTCCATACAAGCATTGCATGGAATTGAAATTGTCTTTGTCCTATTGGTCTAGGGACATTATACATTGTGACACCATTCCATAACTTTAGTAACTCGTCGATAAGAGGCTCGATATATACATTCATATCTTTAACTTGGTACTTACCTAGTTGAATGAACATAAACATTACATAATTATTATAACGATTTTACTGCAATAATTATAAATTAATGTATATGACTATTAAATGAAAAAAATATAAGTCATTATGCAACAAATAAGACAAATGAGATGCTACTATGTTAAAGAAAATTGATGTAAACAAATACTTGGAACAATCATTGCCAACATTATGTGCTCCCTCTTTATTGACATCCATGGAGGAATGTTATTGTTGATAACAAAAATAGGCCACACCGAGTAAATAGATCTCAGCTCTCCAAATGGATTGACACCGTCCATTGCCAATGAAAGCTTGAGATTACGAGGTTCTTCTTTAAAGTGTGGCCATTTTTCCTCCATGTCCTTAAATGAGAACCATCCATAGGCATTTGAAGAATGTCATCTCCACTTCTATTCCGTGCATGGTAATCCATAAATTGCACTAAGCTTTCACACCTAAATAATCATTGCATACATGGAATAATGAGAATGCAACGAAGAACCTTGCGAGGCACCTTTTTTGTTAGTTGATCTATTCGATATCTACTAATATGACATTCCAGGCATTCTGTTGCAAATTCATGTTGTTTATGATATATAATATGATCATTGGGACATGCATTTATTGCTTGATATTCCATTCCAATATCTTCAATAATGGCACATATATCTCGGTATGAGCGAGGTAAAATATTTGATGGTGGTAACAAAAAATCACCAATCAATCTACAACAAAAAATAATTTGTTAATATAAAGAATATTAATGGTACATATTTCATCCTTTATTTACTAATGATGAACTAACGACAATTAAAATAGATGAAAAAAGATGACATATATGACATACCTTAACATCCGTGACATTGCTATGTTGGATAAACCATTGATAACCTTCAAGTTCACCAGCAACAATACAACCAAGAGAAGAGTTGTTTCAGAGCCTTCATAAAGGGGCTCATGTGCCTTCTTAAGTACATGTAAATCATGAACATCATGAAAGTCATCCCGATCATCACGATCAGTTGCGCCACTAAATGTGTCACAGATCAATGTATTTGTACCATCAGAATATTGAGCTTGCACAACAAAATCTGGAAATGAAATTCTCAAAATGCACAAGTCTAAAAATGAAATCTGATGAGATGTTGCTTTAAAATATGATTTTCAAACCTGGAAGTACAAATATGACTTCACAAATGAATTTTGGAAAAAGACAATGACTACCCTCAACCTGGCGATAGCTTCTTGATTTTTTTTTTTCCCAAGAAAATCGTCCTTAGTTCTCCACAAATTGTCACAAGTAGAGAAAATTTGCAAGTATAGCAAAACACTGTCGCAATAAATAGGCGAACTCACTTTTATTCATGTCGTCCACAATTTAATTTTTTTTATTTTCCATTTTTGTCAAAATTTAGACGAAAACTAGGTTCATCGAAATTTCGATGAATTTCGGGGATAAAATTAAAAAAAATTAAAAATTACACTTCAAATTTCACAAGCACCCGACAATACATCAAATTATAAATATTTTGTTAGAAATTTTTTGTCGGATTTTGTAGTCAAATGAGTTAGTGAACATTGAAAAATTTGAAAATCAAAACATTTTTAAAACATCTCAAAAATCTAAAAAACAACCTCAAAACATTTCAAAAAACCAAAAAAAATCAAAAAACCCAAAATCATCTGTCCAATTTTGCTTTCACCCGCAATAAACATCCACTCACAATAAATTGATTGTCACCTTCAACCTTTGGAAAAACAGTCGAAAACAAGCATAGCAAATTAAGAGTGAAAACTCAAACATCAGGGTCTTAAGTCTAGGTCAGTAGATAAAGAAGTTGGTTAACTCTTGGTATCAATAGCCCATCCTCCTGTTAGTCTCAAAATCATCTAATAATATCATATCCTAGGATATATGTTTCCTATAATGGACATCAACATCAGACATCACCATGGTTTAGTCTTGGCTAGAGGTATGAAGAACATAAGCTTTTTTGTTACTTGATCTTTTCATTTGATTTATCTTATTACGCTCATTCTAATGACCTCTCGATGATGTCTAATCAAAGTGATTTAGAGAGAAAGGAATGGGGCATTGATCATTATCTTCTGTTTATTGTGCTCGTTGGATATTCTTGTAATATCACCTTGGTCATGCTTACTTTGTTTGGTTTGTAGGGAGGGTGTTTTAGATGTCTTGTTGACTATTATGTGGGGAGGTTTTTCCTTTCTATGTTTTGGAATGAGATGTTTGAAATATCTGAAGTACATCCTCATAAGGTCTTTGTATGCTGGGTGTGAACAAGGATACTCCTATCTATTTGTTGAGTCAAAGTCCATATCATTAGGTACAACGCCATCTTGGTTGTTCATGCCTTGATGCATCGTATCTATGTGTGTTATCAAACATAAGGAAAGTAATGCTCTTTACATCCCCAATCCCTGATAAGAAACAAATTATCATCACTAATAATCATATCTAATAAAGTCTTAATGACTCATGCACTTGTTGGACTTCTACATCATCTCAGACTCACAGGTTAATTCCTCTTTCTTCTATCTTCTCCATGTACTAACTTGGTATCATGACATTCAAAAAAAATCTATTTGCATCCATCCTACATCCAAAAAATATCAGTGTACTACCTACCCACACATATCATCATAATAGGAAACATCATACATCATTGCATTATCATTTAACGTGTTTAGCATAATATAGATTTTTTATTCTAAGCATCTCATAATAACACATTTTGCATTATCATCCATCGCATAACCATATAAGAATTTTGAAATCATCACATTTTGCATCATCATATACCACATGGAAAATATATTGTAAAAGAAATAAACATATCATTACATTGCATCCATCTCACATGCACTATCATCAGCATAATATAGATATGTTAGTCTAAGCATCTCATAGCTTAACATTGTAATCATCATCAAATAGAAATAAATACATCATACATTGCATGTGCATTCATATCATACATCAATAAAATCACATGCATCACATCATAAAACATAAAACATAAAACATCATAGCATGATCATTAATTACATCCATACATCCATAAGATGATGTAAAATAAAATAAAATCACTTCATATAAATCGTATCAGAGCCATCTCATATATATATATATATATCAAAAAAGTTGAATGTCATGATACAATCAAAATCAGATATGTAATGTCATCATATGGAATATACAAGAGGCTAATCAAAACTCAGCCAATGAATGTATATACATCATATAATCAGATTGTACATCAAAAAATGTCTAAGCACTATTGGTTCCCTGAGCTCCCCTCACTTTGTCTGTCATTGTGGTGGCTGCCTTGGCTTTGATGGTGTGACCTTGATAGTCTGCTTGATGGCCCCCCATGAGACCTGCTCGGTGCAACCTAGCTGATATAAGAGAAATCTGGCTCTCAATACTCTTTTGGATAGGCTCTATAGTATAAATTCCTATTATATGATGCCTCTTGCATGGCCCACCCATACATCTCTACAGGGATTGTGGTATGTCCCTGCACTTGGTGTGCTGCTGCCTCCAGCTGCTAGCGACAACCTATCTCAAGTGCCAAACTAAGATCTGCATCTTGCCTCTATTGGTTATTCTACGCCACCTCTTGTCTCACCCGATCCCTCTCCTAGGTTAGGGTCTGAATATGAGCTACCACTTGCTATAGCTACCTTGTCAAGAGCTGAACTTGCACCTATAACGCTACTATATGTCTATCCTGTGAATCGGGACCGGGTAGTGGTTGTTGTAGAGGCTACTGGGGTGGCTGTTGTGGTGCCCTCTATACAATCAATGGTACTAGGGGCAACACCTTTCCATTGTGCCCATCGTGTCTTCCATCCTCACCATGCCTATCATGACCATCATGTGGCTGCTATGGTGGTTGTTGACCAATCTAGGGCCCTCTAACCCATCCTCTGCCTGCTGCTGGCACTATAGGAAATGTTAATCTAATAGGAGCCTGGGCCTTCCAATATGCATCATAGGCCTATGTCGTCCCTGCATTTGCAGGACCATCGAAGTATACCCATGGCTACATGACCAACTGTCTGAAATCATTGATTTCTACCTAGGGTTGGACCCGCTGCCCACAAGATTTCTCTTGAGCTCTCCTTGATGAGGTAAAAATAACCTCATCAAAATAATGGACTCAATACTTAACCTTACCCTGCCAATTATCTTTAGGATAAGTAATTTCTTTCTTTTTGTAAATAAGCGTACAATTTTTATTTCTTGAAATTAGTCAAAATAAGCTAATTTATGCTAACTTAATGGTTTAGTTCTTGAGTATTCTACAAGTCAACTTCCACCATTAGTTACCATTCCAGTCAAAGAGGTTTAATGTAGATTTCATCATAGCTAAAGACAAGTGAATGGGCATCGGAACTTCAGGAGCATAAATGATGGACCGAGTTTTTATAGTTTTTGTTATTTTCAATTCTAAAGACTTTATCGCTTGTGTCAAGCCTCTTTAATATCTCATATAATGGGATTTAAAGTCTATTACCTTTTGAAAATCAATTGAAGACTTTACCAACTGAAAAATAGGATTTTGTTAGTTGCTTTCATATAAATATGTAACTTTTGCCATTATGTTTTCTAAGATATACTTTTCATATGAATAAAATTATTTTTTCCCGCCACTTTTTGAGTTACTATAGAATGTGAATGGAGTTCCATGAATAAAGTAATTGGAGTTACCAGTGTATATAATTTGAGTTAGGCATAAAATCACCCAAGAGCTAGCCACTCGAGGGATTGTAGATTGGATAGATAAGTATTTTATTTCTAATTCTATACTTTCCTTTAGTAGATAATAATTGAAATTGGAATTTATTTTCATATGTGTAATTTTGTCAAAGATCAATCCTGCAAGTTGTAGCTGAGTCTGTAGTCTTTGAATTTAGTGTCTGAAATTTTGGAGCACCTTCTTTTAGTTGTTTTAGATTGTTAAATTGTTTTCTTCTAGTTGTTTTAGATTGTTATCTTTTGATTAGATCAATGTTTCCTAGTTTCTTTACCATTTTTACTTTTTCAACAATCTATACATTTCTTAGTTTAATCATTTCCATGCTTTCTATTTTAGTGGTTATGCTTTTTAGATTCATAGTTTTCTACTTTCTAGTTTAGTTATTTCAAGCTTTCTAGATAGATGATTTCCTGCTTTCTAAGTTTAGTGGCTTCTTAGTTTAGAGTTTTATTTCAACTGTTTGGTATTTAGAAAACCCAAGAGAGATAGTCAAGATGTCTTCTGTTGTATATAGCCTTTGGACACTACCCGGTCGATATATTAATGTGTTTATTAACTAAAGTGTTAGGCCTAATGATAGCCTATCACTTTTTGGCATCATTGCCAGGGAAGCCTTCTTTTTCTAGTGTTAGTAGGAGATACCTTGAATACCTCTTTTAGGAACAAAAATAGTCCTTTGGCTTCTTTTCTGCATGGTCAGGAAATGAGGCCCCTATGGAAGATTCATACCAAAAACCTCCCCAATCGACATACCAACAACAAGTAGAGAGGAAGGAGACTCAAATCAATAACTTACTGAGGAATTGACCCAATAGAGTCAACCTGAGACCTTCCCACATACCCCAAATAGAGAACACATAGTTGTAGAGGAGCATATTCCTTTGCAAACTACAAAACCTCGCCCAACTGAGCGAACTTTGGAAGAGGACCATCACATCATGGGTGACCGTAGAAATTCCGCCAACAACAATAATAAACCTCCACCACCATGCACATTCACTTATCCTATTGCTATTGATGTAGATGATGATACAACAATGAAAAATATCTCATCAACCTTCTTTCCAACCTTTTGAGGTTTGTCTATTGAGGACCTTTATTAATTTCTATTTGAGTTTAAAGTATTGTGTCAGACATATGACTACAAGAATGATAATTAGAAACTAGAGCTTTTCCCTTCCACTTTGAAAGACTCAACCATGCGCTAGTTTATGGGATTATCTTCTCAGTCAATAACCTCCTGGGATGAAATGGAGTCTACCTTTTTGGAGAAATACCAAAGTTACTGCAGGGTTAGCGATAGGAAAGAACTATTCAAAATAAGGCAAAATGAGGATGAAAGTCTAGAGGATTACCTAGATAGGTTTATCTTCTTATCTAAACACTATGGTGGAGAAGTCATAAGTCTTGATATTCTGAAGACCCTATTCCTTAAAGGTCTTGATGACGAAGCTTGAAGGAGCTTGGATTTAATGGGAAAAGGAGAAGTGTCCCAACTAGGACTGTACAATATTATGGAATTGTGTCAGAATTTCTCTCGTAATCGAGGTGGTATCCCAAAGTCCACCCTCTTTAAAGGTTCCAATGAAATAGGAAAACTACATGAAGAGCTATCCAACTTCAAGACTGACATTATGGTTTAGTTAAACACCATGTTAGATGACATACAGGCTAAAATGCAAAATCCTGAGACTTTTTCCACTTACTACCCCAGGTGTCGAAACAAACATTTGCTAAGGGAATGCCCTTTGGAAAAAGTTCACAAAATTTACATTTGTCAAGTATGTGATAAAAATCACCTCATCGATTAGTGTGAGCTTTTGAATGCCATCAAGAATTCCAAGAAAAGAACACCCCCAGTTGAGGAAGAAGTTAATGTTGTAAATCAAAGAACTAGAGAAATTTTTCTTATGGCCAAAATTAAAACTCTAACTGGAGACCTCAACCTAACTGGAACAATAATCAATGGGAAACACCTTGGCCTTAGGCACCACCTCTAGTACCACCTAATTGGGGAACTTATCCTTGGGGACCACTTGAATGGGAAAATCAATCTTAGGGCAATCCTAAAAGGCCTAACCAGCCTCAACAACAGTGGTACCCTCAAAATCTCATTCCTCAATGGAATCAACCTCAACATCAGTTTTATATTGGTCCCAGAAGGATGTCTACTTAGCAACAAAATATTTTACCACCTCCCCAGAATACTCAACAAACTAAACAAGTTAACCAACCACCACTTCCGGCGCAACCTGTTTTGAGCCCAAAGGAAAATCGCCCAAATACTCCAGTGTATGCCACCAAACAGGACAATATCACTAGACTTAATGCAATACACTGTGGAAACTTACAATTGAGGTCTGTAAAAATACTTTCGTAGCCAACTATTGAAGAAATTCTAGATGACCTATTAAGAAGTCTGCTGAGAAAACCACAATAATGCCCACATCCGTAGAACCAACCCTAGAAGCTACTCAAAACAAGTCCAACCTGCCATCTTCAGCTGGAGCTTTCAACCTACCTTAGGAGGAGGGGGGTCAGTTTCCAACTAAAATTTTGAAGGATCCCACTCCTAAGGAAAAAATAAAAGCACCTTTTCTGGAGCATCTGAAACCAATCACTATGAAAGATACTCAAAAAAATCACCACATCCACCAAAACTACATTGATACAAGAAATTAAATAGTTGCATATCAAAGTCCCTTTGCTACAAGCGATTAAGGAGATTCCTGAGTTAAACCAACTGATCAAATAGTTGTGTATCAAAACTCCAGGGAGGAAACCAAAATGAATAAATACTGTCCACATAAATGGTTACCTAGCTGACTTGTTGGTTGGGACAACCACTACTCTGAAATATGTCAATCCAGGTAGTCAACTTATAATAGTAACAGTTAATGAGGTAGCAATACCTAATGCTTTGGTGGACCTTGGAGTAGCCATTAACGTAATGATCGTCGATGTGATGGAAAAGATGGGACTTACTAATTTATGTCCCACAACTATATTCTTGCAGATGGAAAATCAATCCATAGCTATTCCCAAGGGTGTCATTGAAAATTTTCTTGTTAGGGTGGATGGATGGGAATATCCAATAGATTTTCAAATAATTGAGTCCCTTACACCTAAAGACAATTATCCAATAATTCTTGGACAACCATGGATGGCTAATTTTGTAGTCAAAATTGACTGTAGAGAGGGAGGAATGACCATTTCACATGGACCTAATAGCAAACATTTGTTTTTGTATCCTCTTGCCAAGCTTTCCAAACACAATAAAGTATGGGTTGATGAACCAGGAAGTCCCAATGGACAAGAAAATATGGCTTCACTAGCCATGGTAGTCATCAAACAACATGGTGAAGAATTAGAGGATGAATTAGAAAACGTGGAAATTTTTACTATGGATTTGAGTGGTGAGGAGACGACAGCCGTAGAAGAAATCCTAGGACACCCAATCAACATAGATCACACAGGATTTGATAATGCCAGTTTTATGGGATTGCCTTGTGCTTTGACAAATCTAGTTCCAAAAATGCACCTTTCTTTAAAGACATTGCTAGGATTCATAAAACCATACCTCATAGTTGTCCTCTTAACACCTTGATAAGGCCCATGTATACTGTCACATCCAATCATCCAAGAGTTAAAATCATTATGTTGTTGGTAGGAAAAACTTTGAACATTAATAGTTGGTTGAATGAGCCAAAAGAACACAAATTGTTTGACACCTTGGTGAATAGATCTAAAAATTTCGCTTGGGACTATATAGATATGAGTGGAATACACCCCAGTGTGTGTACTCATCATATCTATACTGAGGATGTTCGACTTGTTCGCCAACCACAATGGAGACTCAATCTTGCTCTGAAAGATATTGTTAAAAATTGAAATTGAGAAACTCCTACAAGTAGGTTTTATCTACCTGATTTATGACCAAAAATGGGTGTCACCTTTAGTTGTAGTTTTGAAGAAGAACGGAAAGTGGAGAGTGTGTGTATACTATTTTGGCACCCAAATGTCTTTCTTGCACTTCTAGGGTTTTTCACCTAAAAGGGGAAAGAATGGGGCCAAAATGCTAATGTCTACACTCAAAATTAATGCAAGGATGGATGAAATATGCCTAAATGAGATGATCTAAATGCAAAGGGCTGATAAAATAGATTTATTTTAATGCAAAACCTAATAAATACAACTTGTTGGAAAATACATTGTGATATGTAGAAAAATAGATTGAATGCAATGTAGAACAAGATAAAAGGGGTAAACAAAAACAGTGCACCCAGAAATTGAAAGAGGTTGGAGTGAAGACTGTAAATGTCCTGAAAGTTTTAGAAAATTTGATTTTTAAGCATGGCGGGACACATGTGCCAAAATGGCGACTTTGTCTAGTTTCAGGAAAATTCTGGAAAACTGCATTGGGGCTTGTTTTAGCCAAATGGGTGTCCAAATCTGCAAAGATCTCTAAAAAATATGAACAGTGGGACTAATTTTCCACAACTAGGGGAGGTGTCCACTTTGTCTTTTCTGAAGATTTGAAAGGGGAATATGTAGACCTCGACCTACACTTCTGCTCCTAGTAATTTCCAAATATGCAAACAAGACCTGCAAATCACACAAAGAGAGAAATAAATGTTGGATGTTAGGGCATGGGGGTTTTCCTTGGTCAAACCCCTTTTTAGGTAATTAAACCAAATGAAGAAAGAATGTAGTGAAGCATGAAACAATAGAGTTAGTACCTAATTTCTACAAAAAAAATTGAATAATCTGTCCTTGAATGTCTTAGGAAGCTATCTTGATGACTTGGAACGATAAAACCCTAGCATGCTTGACTTGAGAACATGATGAGTGATGAATGAATGATAAGAGATTATGAATTAGGGCTTAGAAGGTTGTATTTATGGGCAATTCACCTTATTTTTTCGTTAATTAGATCCCTAAGGTTGACATGAAAGAATAATAAACTTATATTCCAATTTTTTTGGCTCAAATCTCAAAATTAGGCCAAATTGGACTAAGTCACCATGCTGGGCAACTTAGTCCCACCTAGTAGGGACTCATTCCCCAGATGGGTGACTTAGTCCCAAAGTGGCCCTTTTGATAGTTGGAATGTTGGGGAATGAGGAATTTAAGTTCTTATGTTGATTTCATCAGGTATTTCACCAATTTATGCCTTGGGATGCACAATATGGGGCAATAGGGGCCTATCAATGATGATGTAAAGGTAAATTAGGGCCTGAGACACAAAATTCAATGTGAAAGTATGATTAAATACACTTTACAACACTAAAATGAGGTCCACATAGCCTAGAAAGGCACAACATCCAATGTGAATGTGTAAAACACATTACAACACTAGATTAGATTTAAGTTTAATTTATAGGCCTTCTAGATTGATGTGATAATGCAATTAAATACATTTTATAACATTGAATTAGGGAAAGAATAGGTCCATTAAGTATAGAGAAGTGTGAAAGTCTTTTACAACACTTTACAACACCTTCACAAGACATCATTAAATGCACTTTATTTAGTTTGTAAGGGTGCAAGACCTAGTGTGGATATGTAAAACACCTCACAACACCAAATCAAGGCCTCATTAAGTCCAATTTGTCAACAATTATTCCCAAATAAAGCAAGAAAAAAGGGATAATTTTTCCATGTCCCCAAGACTATAGGGAACTTAACAAAGCAACACGTAGAGATTATTTCCCTCTACCATTTGTAGAACAAGTGCTGGATAACTTGGCTGGGAGGAAATATTTTTTATTTTTGGATGGATTTAGTGGTTATAACTAGATACAGGTAGTAGCAGAAGACCAGGATAAGAGGACCTTTACTTGCCCTTGGGGGACATTTGCATATCAAGTTCTTCCCTTTGGGCTATGTAATGCTCCTGCAATGTTCCAAAGAGCTATCCTGGCTATATTTGTTGAGTTAGTGAATGAGTGTGTGGAAGTTTATATGGATGAATTCATTGTATATGGTTCAACCTTTGATGAGGCCTTCAAAAATCTAGATAAGGTGTTGAAGCAATGTGAGGATCATCATTTGTCCCTAAGCCATGAGAAATGCCTAATAATGGTGGAACAAGGAATAGTGTTGGGACATCATATTTCAGCTGAAGGGATTAAGGTTGATCCTAAGAAAATCAAAGTAATACAACAAATCGAAACCCAAAAAACCTAGACTGATGTTAGAAGTTTCTTAGGGCATGTTGGATACCATCAAAGATTCATAGAAAATTTTAGCAAAATAGCAGCCCCTATGTTTTCCCTTAAGAAGATGAATGTAGAGTTCATCTAGACACCTGAGTGTCAGTCATCATTTGAAATCATCAAGGAGAAACTCATCTTTTCTCCTGTCCTTCGTGGACCTAATTGGAACCTTCCATTCCATATCTATGCTGACACATTCGATGATGCCATTGGAGCAATTTTAGGACAAGAAGATGGGAATGGGGGAAAATATGTCATATATTTCATTAGTAAAAATTTGACTCCAACATAAAGGAATCATACCACAACGGAGAAAGAATTCTTGGCTGTAGTTCATGCAATCAAGAAATTCTGACATTATATCACGGGATACAAAGTCACAGTGTACACAAATCACTCATCCATCAAGTACCTCATGAATAAACCTGAAGTAAATGTAAGGATAATTAGGTGGTTGCTTCTCCTTCAGGAATTCCAATGTAGTTGCAAATTTCTTATACTAGATTAAACATGATAGCGATTGTGCTCCGGTATAGGATGAGTTTCTAGATGAAAATTTGTTTGCCATCTCCACTAAAACCCCTTGGTTTGCCGATATTGCAAACTACTTGGCTACTACAAAAGTACCACCTCATTTTTCATCAAAATAGAAGAAACGCCTTGTTAGAGAAAGTGCCCCTTTTAAATGGATTAATGGGATCTTATTTCGATGTGGACTTGATATGTTTCTATGAATTTGTGTTAGAGAAGATGATACCTACGGTATCCTCAAAGCCCATCATGTTGATCCTTCTGGAGGGCATTATTCTGCTAAAAGGACAACTAGCAAGATTTTGGGAGTAGGATACTATTGGCCTTCTATGCATAAGGACATAAAAAAATATGTTCACAAATGTGATGAATGTCAAAGAGTAGGAAGATCAACTGCATCTAATGAAATGATCATGTAGCCTTAGGTAGTCCTTGAACCATTTGAAAAATGGGGATTGGATTTTATTGGCTATATAGACCCTCCTTCACAAGGAAAAGAGTACATTTTGGTCTATACTGACTACCTGACTAAGTGGGCAGAAGTGAAAGTCCTATGTGTTGCTAGGGAGGAACAAGTAGCTGATTTACTTTACAATAGAATTTTCCTTAGATTCAGAGCTCCTAGGATAATCCTCACAAACTAGGGTCCCCAGTTTATGTCCAAAGTTCTATTAGCCTTCATAGATCATTTCCAGGTGAGTCACAAGAAGTCCTCACCCTATCACCCATAGGAAAACAGACAGGTTGAAGTCACTAACAGGGAATTGGAAAACATTTTAACAAAAATGGTTTCATCAGGAAGAAAATACTGGACTAGGAAACTACTTGAAGCTGTTTGGGCTTACAACACCACTTGGAAACCAACTATTGGCTATAGTCCATATGAGTTAGTTTTTGGGAAGAAACCCCTCTTTCCCATTGAGTTTTAACTCCAAACTATTAGGATAGCCATCAAGTTGGGTATAGATCTAAAACGAGCCCAAATCGAGAGAGTTTTACAACTTAGTGAATTGGATGAAATCCGTTTGGATGCCATCCATCAAATTGAGCTGGTCCAACAACACAAGGTTCTACATGATAAACATATCAAGGAGAAATAATTCCATATGGGGAATGGGCATTATTGTTTGATTCTAGATACAAGGATCATAAAGGAAAACTAAGAAAGCATTGGGTTAGACCATATGAAATTTCTAAGGTATTTTCAATGGTTCAGTCCAGCTAAAACCCATTGATGGTGATACCCGAACTCTCCTAGCTAATGGACATCGATTACACATCTACCATAAGCCTGTTAATAAAGAAGAATTTATGAAAAATGGTACAAATGCAGGGAGAAATCTAGTGCATTGACTCTGCTATGGCAGAGTCAATATAGTTTTGCCCATAATAAACTACAAAAAAGAAGAAAAGTGTGTGAATTTATTCTTTCAACTTCTTCACTAACTTCATCATTTGAATTTGGCTAAATTTTTTCTTTATTTTGCAAGACTTCATCTCTTTGGTAAACACAAATTTTGGTGCACTCGTCTGCAATGCTCTAGAACTTGGCTCAATTGCTGCAATGCTCCAGAACTTGTTGCTGCTATGCTCTAGAACCTGTACAACTGACTTGTCCTACTCCTTGCTTTGATCCTGCATTCTGATGCATCAAGAATCAAAAGGCCAAAATGTCACATTCTTCTTCTTCCTTCCGGCGGTATCTTTTAGCGATGCTCCAAAACTTGTTCGGATGCTCCAAATATTTTTGGTTGCTACTTCGGCTACATCTTTTGATGATGCTCTGAAAATTTTTGGTTGCTACTTTGGCTGCATCTTTTTGGCTGCATCTTTTGATGATGCTCCAAAAAATTTGGTTGCTAGTCTGACTGCATCTTTCGACGATGCTCTAGAAATTTTTGGTTACTGCTCCGACTGCAACTTTCAATGATGCTCTAGAAATTTTTGGTTGTTGTTCCGACCACATCTTTCAACGATGCTCTTAAATCCTCTATCTTGTTGTTGCATTCCAATGACATCTCCCTATTGGCCTCCTCTAATGGTTGAATAATTAAGTGACATAAGCAATGCCGAAAAACTCATTTGTGATGCCCTAGAGAGCCACTTTTGGCTAACCTATTCAAACCCTAATAAATGCACCAAAAACATGAAAAACAAGAAAGGTTTCAAATTGCGTATTGGGGGTCCTATGTCTAGAGCCCACTAGAACTCTCAAACCTGCTCCATTTGATGCCTGGGAAGCACATGAGCCACCATTCTATTAGCACCTTAGAGCAAAATTGCAAGAAATCTAGAAGGTAGAGTGCACAAATGATTTGAAAATGACCCTTCTCATCATTTTTAAGTTGGAAATTTAGGGTTTTTGGAGGTATTTTTAGGGTTTTTGAGCCCATTAATCTATTTTTTGCCTAATGAAGCTTGTTTTGACCCTTTTTCCATCGCTGTGAGCCTGTTTTCGCGTCCCATAGGCTATTTCCTGCGCCTAAATCATTGCTAAATCTTTTTTGTGAGCTCGACCCAAAATTGAAATTTTTGCCCGATCTCTCGAGGGGGCAGTGTAGTAGCGTAATTTATTTTGTTGGGGCAGCAATGGGGCATCTAAAAAATCAGAATTTTTTTAAATTTTGATCTCAACTATGTTATTCTTTGAACCAACACAATAGGTACCTCGCTTCAAAGAGGGGAAAAACGTAGACACTTAAATAAACCTGATTGATATTGTGCATCTAATTCTGATTAAAAAATACCACTTCTTCCTAAATCATGTCAGACTAACCAATTAATTAAATAATCAACATTATTTAGTTAAATTCATCAATTTCTACTATTAATCAAATAATTAACTTTATTAGATTAATTCTCCTTTCTTCTGACTAATGTTCCTCATATTTAATTAAATCAAATCATTTAATTAAATTCCCCTAAATTCCTCTCATCTGATTCAATAAATCAATTTATTTAAATCAAATGTCACAACCCCCTAACCCATCTAAGTTAATTAACTCTGAATTAATCAACCCTATGTCACTTTCTAATCATCATTAACAAATCCTCCAGCTTTTAACTCCTCAAGAGTTAAATCAACCCATGGTCAACTAACCAAGTTGCACATGAAATTTACTTCTTTTAATTATCTAAATACCTATTTATCCTCACAATGGCATATTCCAAGGAATATTCCTCTCAACTACCTCATCATTCAATTTATTCATGATAAATATTCCTCTCAATAACCTCTTACACATTCATAAATATCTCTTACATCTTCATTTATTCTTCTTACATCCTTTCAAATCATCTTACACTCTCAACAACATTCTCTTACACACTGATACATTTTGATCAATTTTTTGACGACAAGTCATTGGAATTCCGACGGTTGTTTGTTGTTGTTATTGCGTTGAAATTTTGACGACATTTGAAACGTCAAAATTCCAACTCGGATGCCAGGCTGAAATTTTGACGTTTCAAATGCCGTCGAAATTTTGACACAATAACAACGACGAACAACCGTCGGAATTCTGACTACCCGTTGTCAAAAAATTGATGAAAATGTATCAGTGACATCTCAACCACATTCATTTACTTCTTACATCCTTTAAAATTCTCAACCATTTTCATTTATTCCTCTTACATCTCCTTTACTCTTCACATTCACCAAAATGTGCTCCATCCTCATCCAATGGAATTGTGACAAGTGTCACATTCCTATTGGTTCCTCTTTATCCCACATTCACCAATTTCTTTGATTCCTCAACCCTTGAGTCTTATAAGTAGAGGATTTCTCTACACAATATGGATTGGGAAAGGGCTTCTTTCCACATCAAAGGAGCACCAGTCCCCCTATGGGACGAAGGTTTAGTTGTTTTGAATTGATTGCATGCAATCTTTAGTTTGTTTATGCTTTTATTTTCATGTTTTCATCTTCATTTTGGCTACGAATCTCATAGGGAATACTTGATTTGTGTTTCTAACATGATTAACTAGTGTTTGTTGGTCTTGTGTTAGCAAATTGCAGGTTTGGTGTTCACATTAGGTATTTTAACATAACAAAAAAAACTACTTAGTGAGAGCAAGAGTGTAGATTCTAATAAGGAATCTACATCATTTAAGATAACCATTATAACTTGGGAATGTGCCCAATAGGGAAACCCTTACTATAACTGTTATTCCTTGTTGCAATAGACTTTGTCTTCCTCCAAAATTTATTGAAGAGATGGAGTGTCACATGGCCATCCATGTTTATGTCCTCAGATTGTCACCTGCATATTATTTTGGAAATATGTACGTGTTGTAGTAGACTAATTCCTCTGGCTATATTGAATTGTCATCCTTCAACTGTAGGTTGAGAATCCTTTTGCTACGAGTTGACAGGTTCTTCACTACAAGGGTTAGTCTTATTTCTCAAGGAATTTATTTATTATTAATAACTATGATCAATCATTAAATTTTTTTAAACTCATAGACATTCAAAATTCACACACACACATTAATATAATAAACACCATCCTCAAATGCTTTGAAATACTTAAAGTGTATGAAAAAGGTTTGATAATGTCTTTTGAAGTTTAGAAAAAATAAGATAAAAACATGAAACTACAAGGAAGATGGGCATTATTATGGCTCATCATCCCCCAACTTAAATTTATGCTTGTCCTTGGGCAGCTCAGGGTCTTTGGTTATATTGCATTGTAACTTCTCTATAGTCCATTATATTGGTGTCTCCTTTTCCTTGTTTTAAGTAGAATCCTTTCTGCTCTATAATTTTCTCCCATTTGGCTTTCTTCGCTACATCTATCTCTTGTCTCCTGCCTGTCCAATGTGGGGTTGGGAACAAGAGAAGAGGAGGATGAAATTTCAAAGGAAACCAGGTAATCTTATTTTCAAGGGAGGTTGAGATGTATTTATGGACTCTCTTACTATTGCTAATTAGTTGAAGATAGAGTGAGGCTCCTTTCTTTTCAGTTTTGGTATCAATTCTCTCCATCTGTCCTAAGAGAAATTAAGTATATCCTTCCCTATTCTTGCTGCAAGTCCTTGGAACCTTTTGTAGTCCTTTTCTTTGATTTTTAAAATCTTTTCTCTCACCCACCTTCTTTCTACCAAATCAATCCATTCTTCCACCATTTTCCAAGGTTATTCAACTTCTTCTTTGAGTAAAAGGGGAAATGATTTTTCCCTTTCTCGATAATTCCTCAAAAGTTTTCCTCTTTGATGCTCATTTCTTATAAATTAGGCCATTAACTTTAATTGAACATCCCCCACAAACATGACTGGGTTCGAGGTAGAATCATGAGGGATAGTTAGATTATGTAGGTAGAATTCACATAATGGATCTTACATATTTGGGGTAGATCATTGGTATGTGTCTAAAAATAGGGTAGGTAAAGAAAATGAAACTAGAAGATCATTAATTAATTGGTTGAACTGAAAGCTAAGAATTTTTTCCTCCAGATACAGAGTGTAGACCCTAGAAGGTAGTCTACAATGTAGAAGTTGTATTATTTTATTAGCCAACTCCTCCATCCCAACTTTTAATTTCTTGATTTTTGCATCCTTTCTTTCAACTATTCTTGTATGTGTTGATATTAATTTTGTTTTTTCTTTCTTCCATTCCTTTTTTTTTGGGAAAACTCTCTCATTATGTTCTACAATTCAATTCCAAGGGTCACCACAACGGGGTCTTTGGCATTCTTGTGGGTGCATTTTGGCCTACACTGATGTGGAGTTTTGTTGTTAATCTCAAAAATGACCAAATGTGCGAGTTTTTCCAATCTTGAACCTTGTTGCTCTAAAGCATGCAACTTTATTTCTAATTCTTGGATTTTGTTGTCCAATCCTTCTTCCCTCTACCACTATCCTTTGAGTTTTTCTTCTAATTATCTTATTCTTTGGAAGGATTTGTGAAATTCCTTTCTCTCATTCTTCTCTTTTATAAAAAACTTCCTCTTTTTCCAAAAATATCTCCTCATCAACCTCATCAGGTTAAACAACCCCTTCCTTTGAGATTGGGATATTTTGAGGTCTTTTCTTTTTCCTAGTTGTCAACAAATATTCCGAAAAAATTTGAACTATTGCTCAGATACAAGGGCTGTAATTTTTTGGGTTGCTCATCATCACTGCGCATCTTCTCTTCTTTAGAGTCTATCTTAGATTCAACCACAAAAAAATTTTCCTTTTGATTTTTAATCTTTTCCTTTGCAAAGCCCTTCCTCTTGAGATGGTGTTCCCACCCTCTTGGCTGGGTTGTACTCTTTTGCTTATTTTTGGGTGTAGAAGTAGAGGTTGAACCTTTCCTTTTCTTTGACTTGGAAGGGATCTTGGTAGAGGCAAGGATTTCTAGTTCTTCCTTTGCTATGGGTTGTTTCCTAGGAGTTGTAGGTTGTGTTTCCTATACTTCTGGCTCTACATGCTCCTTGATGCTATGAATAGGTGAGGAAATAGGTAAAATAGAGGGTATATTTCCTTCTATATCTGTAGAAGGCTCTTTCATTTCCTCTACCTCTGGCCTTACGAGAACATCATTAATATTATTGTAGGCCAAAAAGTCTTCCCAAGATACAATAAGAAATTGGGTTCTAAGACTTCTCTTAATTAATAGGGTGACTAAGCAAAATGTGACAAGGGTAAGTGCACCAAGTTTTGACACAAAAATGGCTCTTAAGATGCCACTTTTTTTTCTGAAATCAAAAAAGTCTGATGTTCATGAGAAAATGAAGATAGTTACATTCAAAATTTGAAGATGCAACAAGAACAAGAGTTAAAGTGCTCCAAGTCTACTTTCTAAGCTACTATTTTTTTTGAAAATAATGAAGATTAAGGGTTCCAAAAAGGGGGGACAACAAAAGTGGTCATATTTTTATAAAAAAATAGCATAGTGTCTATTTTGGCCTCCCTTTTTCGTTAAATTTTCTTTAGAATTTCAAAAATTCAAATGGTGAGAAATTAGCTAACACCATGTAGTTTATCCCAGTTCTTTTAGATAATTTTTTAATGAATACATAATATCTTACGAATTTTCGAAGTGGACACATCTTGAAATGCTTAAATTTGAGCATGCTTCTCCCTAATGTTTTTGAAAACTAATCAAAAACCATTTTTTTTTCATTACGTGTAGAATGGAGTCTAGTTTATAAAAAATGTATTTTGTTTCAAAATTTTATTAACGAGTAAAAATCTATTCCAAAATTAGAACATGTTGGTTCTTGATAAAAAAGGAAGGCACTAACAAGAGAAGTTATGCATGAAAACCTTGACATAATCAAAACCTAAAAAAATTCATATATTTAGATAGCTAAGAGAGAGCATAACATCACCATAGTTTTTTATAAACTTGCATTGAAATATGTGCAAATCTACTGATTAACACGACAAGAAATATGTGAATTTTTTTTACCCTTAGCATGAAATGGTCATCCATCCCTTTAGGTTGGATGCCCAAGGAAAAAATCCAAGCCTTAGGCTTGGTATTTCCCAATGTAACTAATTTGGCAAGCACCAAATTTGTTACTTACCAAATGTAATGCAACATTTAGCGAGTGCCAAATTTGGCATTCACCAAATGTATTTTATTAACAAAAACACCAACTTCACTGCTTTCTATTTGTCTCTCACTACCCCACTTTGATAGGGCTTAAAGTTTACAGTTTATGATCAATGATGGATAGTTGAGGTTTTACCTTTCAGTCCCTCTTTGTTTCCTTCCCTCTTACCCAATACTTACCCTATTCTCTCTCAACCCTCTCTAGGTATCTCCCACCCTCTATACCTTGCCCTCCCTCATTAACCCCATCTCCATACTTTCCTCCTTATCTCTCTCTTCTTCTATCTCCCTTTGTTATTGTTTCTCACCCATTTCTCTCTTTTCTCTCGATCGCTACATCTCCCTCCCAACCTCTCTCCTCATATCCAAGCCTCTCCCTTGTCTCATAACCCAAAAATCTCCCCCCTCTATCTCTCACCTCTTCCTTCTATCTCTCTCTCTCCCCATCTCCAAGTCTGTCCAACCTTGTCTCATTACCCACCTCTCTCCCCTTTTATCTCTCATCTTGTTGTTATTTCTATTGTCTTCCCTCTCCCTCCCCTTTCTAGGTTATCACATCTTTATTTCCTCCTCCCTATGTCTCTCACTCCCTCCATGTGTACCTCTCTCTCCATCACTTTGTACAAATCTACTGATACTTCCCTTTCACTCTCTCTCTCTTCTCTCTCTCCCCTCTCTAGGTCACTCCCAATCTCTCTTCCAATCTCCCTCTCTATGTTTCCTTCTATCCTTACCCCCATCTATATCCTTGCCTCCCTACATCTCTCGTCTTCTCTCTCCCTCTATGATTGTTTCTTTCCCATCTATCTCCTTTCTCTCAATCACTACCCCTTCCTCCCACCCTCTCTCTCTCTCCCTATCTCCGTGACTCGCCCTCTTTCCCTCTTTACCTCCCTATCTCTCCCTCATCTCATTAACCACCCCTTTCCCACCCTCTCTACCTTGCTTTCCCTCATTAGGGTTTAAGGGTCGAGGGTTGAGGGATTACCTAGGTTTAAGGTATAGGGTTGAGAGTTTAATGTGTAGGGTAGAGGGTTGAGGCATATAGGGTCGAGTGATTAGGTTTTAAGGCTTGAGGGTTTAAGGGTTGAGAGTTTAGGGATTGGGTTTTAAGGTATAAGGCTGAGAGTTTAATGTATAGGGTTGAGGGTTGAGCTTCTAAGGGTTTAGGGTCGAGGGTTTAATTTATAGGGTTGAGGGTTGAGGGTTGAGGGTTTAAGGGTTGAGGGTTGAGGGAATAGGGTTTAAGGGTTGAGGGTTGAGGGAATAGGGTTTAAGGGTTGTGGGTTTAGGGGTTTAGGGTTGGGGTAGGGTTTAGGGTTTAGGGTCTAGGGTCTGGGGTCTAGGGTTTTGGGTTTTGGGTTTTGGGATTTTTAGGTCTAAGGGTTTAGGGTTTTAGGGGTTTTATGGTTTAGGGATTAGGGATTAGGATTAGGTTTGGGTTTAGGGTTTTAGGGTTTAGGGTTTTAGGGTTTTAGGGTTTAGGGTTTAGGGTTAGGGTATTAGGGTTTTAGGGTATTAGGGTTTTAGGGTATTAGGGAATTAGGGTATAGGAATTAGGTTTTAGGGTTTAGGGTTTAAGGGTATTAGGGTAGAAGGGTATAGGGTATTAGGGTATAGGGTATTAGGGTATTAGGGTATTAGGGTCTAGGGTCTAGGGTCTAGGGTCTAGGGTTTAGGGTTTAGGGTTTAGGGTGTAGGGTTTATGGTTTAGGGTTTATGGTTTTATGGGTTTAGGGTTTAGGGAGGGTTTTAGGGTTTAGGGTTTTAGGGTTTAGGGTTTAAGGGTTTTTAGGGTTTATGGTTTTATTATTTATGGGTTTAGGGTTTAGGGAGGGTTTTAGGGTTTAGGGTTTAGGGTTTAAGGGTTTTAGGGTTTAGGGTTTTAGTGTTTAGGTTTAGGGTTTTATGTTTTATAGTTTAGGGTGTAGGGTTTTAGGTTTTAGGGTTCAGGGTTCAGTGTTCAGGGTTCAGGGTCTAGGGTCTAGGGTCTATGGTCTATGGTCTAGGGTTTAGGGTTTAGGGTTTAGGGTTATAAAAATTGAGTTATAAAAATTTAGAGTTATAAAATCTTTAAAATGATCACGGGCAGCAAAAGAAGACAATGTAAAAAATTATGAAAAGAAAAGTCTAAGAGAAAAACATGAAAAGAAAAGGCTAATAGAAAAATATGATTTTTATTTAGTTTTGTTCAAAACTAGTTTCGCCTATTGAAGGCTCATCAGTTGAACTCAGGAAAAAATACATGAAGAGTGGAGTATTTAAAATGTGGAGACAAATCCACGATTTTTACAGAAATCTTGCTTTACATCGCCCCCAGCATTTGGAAGAGGGTCGAGAGGATGGTGAGAAGTTTCATCCAGGCACGGCTGAACAACAGGTTCAAACTTATCAACATTCATCAGAAAATTACGAATTTCATCCAAATTGGTTTCAAGATTTTCATGCATAGATACTCTGTCGTGCAACATTTGTAATTACTGTTGAATGACATCAAGAACAAGGAGATCGGGAGCAACAAAAGTATGAACCAAAGCTAAGGAACAAGATCTGGTATGGAGAGCAACAACATCATCCTTGGTGGCTGCAACAAATGAAGAGCTCTGAGTTGCAGTTGCATTCACGGATGAAGCAGGAGACTCTAAAGGTTGTCTTCTTGAGGCCATCGTGAAGCAAAGAAAAATTTAGAGTTATAAATTTTTTAAAATGATCACTGGCAACAAAAGAAGACAACAGAAAAAATTATGTAAAGAAAAGGCTAAGAGAAAAACATGATTTTTATTGAGTTTTGTTCAAAACTAGTTTCGCCTATTGAAGGCTCATCAGTTGAACTTAGGAAAAAATACATGAAGAGTGGAGTATTTAAAATGTGGAGACAAATCCACTGTTTTTACAAAAGTCTAGCCATTGGAAAAAAGTTTCCAAACTATAGATTAAAAATCAAAGATACTCCGAAAATAGCTAAAAAATCTTTTCTAAAAAATCTTTCAGAAATTTTTAATATCTTAGAAGAATTTTCCAAAATATTGAACAGATTTTTACAATGGAAAGATTTTAACAAATACTTCAAATAGAAAGATTTTAAGTCTTTCGAAAGATATTACATTTACAAAAGGAAAGATTTTAAAATCTTTAAAAATTTAAAAATTTAAAATCTTTAAAGATTTAGAAATTTAGAAATTTAAAAATTTAACAAAATCGTTTTATAAGATTTTGAAAAATTTAAAAATTTGAAATGAAGAAGTTAAGAAGGTTTATGTAAAGAAGGCCTCTTTGAAAAGAATCTGCTTCTCGTGATGAAGGAACCAAGCTTTCTGGGATTACACCAAGAAATTTGAGGGTGTGGGATATGGCGTAGTGCAGGATCTTCTTGGCAAAGCTGAAAGAGTGTAGGGTTTAGGGTTTAGGGTTTTAGGGTTTTAGGGTTTTAGGGTTTAGGGTTTAGGGTTTTAGGGTTTAGGGTTTAGGGTTTAGGGTTATAAAAATTTAGAGTTATAAATTTTTTAAAATGATCAATGGCAGCAAAAGAAGACAACGAAAAAAATTATGAAAATAAGAGGCTAAGAGAAAAACATGATTTTTATTGAGTTTTGTTCAAAACTAGTTTCGCCTATTGAGGGCTCATCAGTTGAACTGAGGAAAAAATACATGAAGAGTGGAGTATTTAAAATATGGAGACAAATCCACTATTTTTACAAAAATCGAGCCGTTTGAAAAAGTTTCCAAACAATAGATTTAAAATCAAAGATACTCTGTAAATAGCTAAAAAATCTTTTCTAAAAAATCTTTCAGAAATCTTTAATATCTTAGAAGATGTTTCTAAAATATTGAAAATATTTTTACAACGAAAAGATTTTAACAAATACTTCAAATAGAAAGATTTTAAATCTTTCAAAAGATATTACATTTACAAAAGGAAAGATTTTAAAATCTTTCAAAAGATAAGATTTTAAAATCTTTAAAAATTTAAAAATTTAACAAAATTGTTTTATAAGATTTTGAAAAATTTAAAAATTTGAAAATATAAAAATGAACAAGTTAAGAAGGTTTATGTAAAGAAGGCCTCTTTGAAAAGAATCTGCTTCTCGTGATGAAGGAACCAAGCTTTCTGGGATTACGCCAACAAATATGAGGCTGTGGGATATGGCGTAGTGCGAGATCTTCTTGGAAAACTCGAAATAGTTTAGGGTTTAGGGTGTGGGGTTTGGGGTTTGGGGTTTAGGGTTTTAGGGTTTTAGGGTTTA
>VDFB02173600.1:0-21505 GCA_007258455.2 Sequoia sempervirens
TGGAAATGGGATAGGAGCAGTGCTCATGCAAGAAGGTCGACCAATTGCTTTTGAGTCGTCAATTAAAAGGTAAGAATCTACTAAAACCTATTTATGAGAAGGAAATGCTAGCAATACTCCATGCAGTGAAACAATGGCAGCCTTATCTATTGGGTAGACATTTCGAGGTTAAGACAGATCATGATAGCCTAAAATATTTTTTGGAACAACGACTATCTTCTGAAGAGCAACAAAATGGGTCACTAAGATGTTAGGATATGACTTTGAGATTGTATATAAGAAAGGGAAAGAAAATATTGTCACAGATGCACTGTCAAGGAAGGATGAGAAAGATGAAGCCTTATTGTGTGCCCTTTCAATATTACAAGCAAATTGGGTGGAAGCCAAAGCTGAGTGGCAAAGCGATGTTGCGACAAATAATCATCGAGTGTAATTAAAGTGATCCTAGTAGTTGAGGATAAGTTTTGTTGGAAGGGAAATACTCTTTGGTATAAAGGCGTTTGTATCTGCAGAATTCCAACCTTAAAATCAAGATTCTCACAGAGTTGCATGAGTTTCCAGTGGGTGGTCATTTAGGATTTTTGAAGACATATCATCGAGTCAAGCAAGATTTCTTTTAGGAAGGGCTAAAGGGTGATGTTCAAAAATTTGTGGCTGAATGTTTGGTGTGTCAACGGCATAAAGGGGAGACAATTAAGACACCAGGTCTCTTGCAACCCTTATCTATTCCTAGCCAGCGTTGGGAAGAGATATCCATGGACTTCATCACAGGGCTTCCCAAATCTAAAAGTCATAATGTCATCAAGGTGGTAGTTGATCAGCTCACTAAATATGCACATTTCATTACATTAGCACATCCTTTTACGGCAAGTCAGTGGCTAAAAGCTTTTTTGGAGAATATCCAAAAGCCATGGTACACTTAAAGAGTTATTGTTAGTGATCATGATCCTATCTTCACTGCTAGTCACTTTTTGGAAAGATTTGTCTCATGTTTGGGTACTCAATTACGAAACAGCTCTTCGCCCTTGCCTCAATCAAATGGGAAAAGCGAGGTTGTTAATAAGTGTTTGGAAGGATATCTATATTTGGAACACTTGGAGAAACAATCCCGATTAGGTAGATTGGCTACCACTTGCAGAATGGTGGTATAACACTTATTTTCATAGCTCATCAAAAATGTCTCCATTTTTGGCACTTTATGGATATCATCCTCCTTCCATCACATCATCGATTAAGGTGTCCCCAAGAGTTCAGGCAGTAGAAGACCACTTGCTTCATCAACAACAAGTACTTTCAGGACTCAAGGAGAATTTAGCCATGGCACAAAATCGAATGAAACAATAGGCAGACCAACATCGTAGTGAAAGAAGTTTTGAAGTTGGGGATTGGGTCTTCTTGCAATTGCAACCTTATAAGCAAATCTCACTAAAGCAGCAAAGAAAGAATAATAAGTTGTCTCCAAATTATTATGGTCCATACCAAATCATGCAGAAGATCGATAGTGTTGTTTTCAAGCTTCAGTTGCCACCAACAACAAGGATACATCCATTTTTTCATGTTTCCTATTTGAAGAAGGTAATTGGGCATAATATTCCCACTCAAACAACACTTCCTGAGTTGGATGAAGAAGGGAGAATCATTTTGGAACCAGAGTGCATTCGTCAAACACGCACAAAGAAGCTAAGGAATAGAACTATCACTGAGTATCTCATCCAATGGAAGGATTTACCAGTTGAAGATGCCACATGGGAAGATGAGGAGTTCATTCAAAAGTTCCAAACTTGATTAGCATTTGAGACGATAGCTTCTTGCGAAGAGCATGCTACGCCCTTAATATTATTGTACATTGGGTTATGAATAGTGAAGCTTGTGGCTGTATCTTAACAACTCTCTACTCTATTAGAATCCTTATTATCATTAGTATATTGTTATTTAGTTGTTTAGGTCGGCCTAAGTCTTATATAGGTGTGTCTAAGTCAGCCTAGGTGATATCCTTGGCATAAATAGGTATATATAGGAGGTTGTGAGTCTTATTTCATCATCAAGTGTGAATTGTGTTCTCATTAGAGATATTTGGAGGTTTGCCCCCTCGAAGTGGCTTGTTATTCTCAGTTATTATCAAGTATTTGCAGCATATTTCATATCATATTCTTCTATTGTGCAAGTTATTTCCTAACAGAAAATGAGGTAGAAAAAGTTCACGATCCAACCCCGACATATCCACATATGACCAAGCAAAATTTATCTGTCTTTGTGCAAAGAAGTTATGAAACTCTGGTTGCTCTTCTGTTGTCAATGACGCTGCAAAATAAACCAGTCGAGGATTCTCTTTGGTACCTATGTTGACTTCTATTGATTCTTCAACGAGCATGGGTGACTTTTCCTATGCAACGGGGAGAATGTTCAAACCTCCATCCTTAGGTGCCTCAGAGAGATTTTCACCTTCGGATGCATCCTTTCTTTTTACTTTTTCATTGTCTAAAGGTGCCTTTCGGTTTTCACCTAGAGACTCATCCTTTTTATCTTGTTTATTCTTTTTCTCATTTTTGCGACTGGAGGGTTGAACAAATTCCCCAAAATATGCTTTGTTGTCCAATTCAATAGTAAAACTAGACTTATGATCACTGTTTGGTATGCCTTCTCATAATCCCAGGAACTCAGCAATTGCTCCATCGTTCTCAAAAATGTCTAAGACGGGTGTGTCTTGTTGGTCCCAATCAATGAGTTGGGGATAGACTAAGGGCATGTCATCATCGGAGTTATCAAAGTTTAATGGAGTCAAGGTAAATATTGAATTATTCATGTGGTTACAAAAGTCTTGTACCAGGTCCTTTTTGCTCTTAGGTTTGGGTCTAGGTGGATGGATAGGTGGGCCTAATGCCAAGGTTTGATTATCGGAAACAAGTGGCTCAGGTTGCCAAGAGGTAGGATCAAGTGATTCCCAATAGTAGTGTTTAAACCACTCCCCCTTTGTCATTTTCTTTGGTGGATAGGAATTTAAGGGATTTGGTGAGGAACTTAACATCAAGTCAAGTTCTCCAAATAACTTATCGAGGTCCATGGAAGAAGTAGAGGATAGGGAATCCCACTCATAATTGTTAGAGTCGGGGGAGTCACAATGATATTGGTCCACTGGTTCATGAGATGTCTTAATATCTTCTGAAGTACTTACTTCCTCAAGTAAGGGTAATGGGGTACTAGGAACGCCAATCTGAATCGATTGAAACCCTAGCCCTACTCCTTTTGGCCATTGAGAAACAAATATTGGTTCAATCCTGCCATCTTGGTTTAAGCCTAAACCACTCTGTCCATCATATCCTTTGCTTTGCATGATTTTAAAACCCTTTCCATATATATTTGTAGGAATATGAGCAAGTAAGAGGGGTTCCTTGTCATCTTCCCTATACAGCCAGGAAGTGACATCTTCTATATTTACAGCCTCTTTGCTTAATTCACCCCATTTAGTAAAAGTTGTTGTGGGAGGAATGTGTATAGTGACCATAGATTGTCTCCTATCTGATGTAGGTAAACCATATGACTTAGGAGGAATCAAATGGCTAACACAATAAGAATTTTTCATGTAATATTCTCCACAACCCTTGTCTTGGATCTCAACCCTTGTCTTGGATCTCAACCCTAGGAGTGGTAGGAATTGAGGGTGAAATAGATGTTCGAGTGAGTGTGGTTGGATCAGCATAGGAAGATGAATTGGACGATGAGGCCTCTTGGTTTACTGGCACTTGGCGTTGGGGGATCTCCTTTAGATTGGTGCAATACTGGAAAGGATCTGGATCACCATCTATAGTTATTTATGTGCCATTGTAAGGGAATTTAAGACACTAATGATACGTGGAAGGGACTACCTTCATGGCATGAATCCATGGTCTACCTAGTAGAAGGTTATAAGGTAGGGTGAGATCCAGGACCTGGAACTTTGTCTCCATTACTGCAGGACCAATTCTGATAGGAAGTGTTATGACTCCCTTTGATTTTCTTTCCTCATCATCATAAGCTTTAATGATAATACTTTTGGTCATGTCTACACATGCTTCTGAGATACCTAAAGACTTAATTATTTTTAAAGTGCACAGATTTAACCCTGCTCCTCCGTTTACCAAAACTCGTCTAACTTTGGTGTCATCAACAAGGATTTCTAGATGTAAAGGGTCGTTGTGGTTTGTCTTTTCAGTTGCATAGTCTTATTCAAAAAATGTGGCATAGTGATTATTGGTCAAGTAGCCCACCATTTCATAGAAACAATTGGCATCAAGATCATTAGGAACTGTAGTGTTCTGTAAAGCCTTATCAAGGATAGATCGATGCTCAGGGGAAATACGCAATAATTCCAAGATTGAGATTTGGGTTGGGGTCTTCCCCAGCTGTCAAGAAGGTTATATTGTAACTTGGAAGGTTGGGGTGTTTGCTGCAATGGAGGGCCTTGGATAGTGAACTTAGTACGATGAGTATTGACCGCACACTCAGGATTAGTATTGATAATAATGGTATTGATATTCTCATCGACGGCATGAAGGCAGTTAATGATTTTTCCACTATTATAATCGTTCTTAAAACTGGCATAGTTAGCTGACATATTGGTTTTAGTACTTGAACTGGGTACAGTTCCTTTCCCATGGTCATGTAGTGGGTCAGAAAATACTTGATGATCAGTGTTGGATGGCTTTTGTTTTTTTCCACTAACTTCAATAATTCTCTTTTCGACAAGATCCTGTATGATATTCTTCAGTTGTCGATAGTTTTGTAGGTTATGTCCCTTAGTTCTATGATAATCACAAAAGGCATTGTCATCCCACCAAGCTGGTTTAAATTGTCCTAGATCGTATTGTCTTGGTTCCTACAGCTGTATGAGAATATGTTGTAACAGTTGTTTGAACACCGACTCAATGGGTTCCCCTAAGGGAGTGAACTCACGTTTTTGAAATCTTCTTGGTTGTGGACTTTGAGTATTTTGGACCACGTTAGGAGGTTGATTGACAGCATTAAGCGTGTTGGCAAAAGTATGAGGTCCTTGTAATGTGAGGATGGGTCCTGCTTGTAGTGTTTTAGCATCAACCACCCCATCATTGGTGACATTTTTTTTGTGAGACCAGAATCTGTTTCTGTCAGTGGGGGTGTTTTGTATGATCGGGTTTCTATTGGATGTTGATGTCTTGAGTTTTCCCTTTTCAATGAGATCCTTCTCTATTATAACCCCTTTTTCCACTAGTTCCAAAAAAGATGTACAACAATGTACCCTTAAGTTACTCCTGAGTTTTGCATGAAGGTTTTCTTGAAACATTGTAACTTTTTGTTTTTCGGGTATCTCGACAGGACACCTACTAGCGATAGTTTTCCATCTCTGGAAGAAAGCAATGAATATTTCCCCTTCATCTTGCATTGTGTGACACAAGGTTGCTATATTTATCTCACGGTCTATGTTGAAGGAGAATTGCTCCACGAATTTTTCAACTAGTTCACCCCAAGATCTAATGCCAGAATCTAGACCCGAAAACCACTCTAGTGCAATTCCTACAAGACTTCTTGGAAATAGTCTCATAAGATACGTGGGGTCATAAGCGACATCTATGCATATGGTAGAAATTTCCCTTATATGTTCTATTGGATTTCATTTGCCATTATACTTAGGGAGATTCGGTATGACATATCCATGAGGGAAAGGGGTCATGTACAATGATCTATCAAAGGGGAATGGGCATATGTCCTTTGTTGAAAATGATTTCTTAGTTGACATTGACATGTTATCCATTTGCATTTGTAATGCATGCATTTTTGTTTGTAAGACGTCAACTTGGGTCAAAGATGTGCTAGGGGGATTATGTGGATCCATGTATGTGTTCTGAAATCCAAAGTCTTGTGATGGGTTTCGATTAAACGTTGGCATCTGAGGTGGATTTGGATTTGGAATGTTGGTAAATGTGTTATGGTCTGGAATCTGCATAAATTGGTGTTGACCTGGGATCTATGTAAACGGATTCTGAATACCACTTTGGGAAAAGGGGTTCTAATTGGGAATCTGTGTAAATGATTGGTGTCCATCGATTTGAGAGAATGGATTCTAATCCAGAATCTGTGTGAATGGATTCTGAGTACCAGTTTGGGAGAGTAGATTCTGACTCGAAAACTGCGTGAATGGATTCTAATTGCCATATTGGAAGGAGGGAATGCCCCTTGTTTGTGTAATCTGTGGTATAGTACTAGTGACTGGAGCACTAGGTATGGTCGTCGACTGTGGTATGGTGCTCGTGATACTAGTGTTAGGTATGGTCGTTGACTATGAACTTGTGACACCGACATAAGGTGTAAAGGCTGAGGTTTTAGGTCTTTTACTCCCAACAAGAGGACCGAAGGGAGTGGATGATGAAGCCCCTACAGTGAAATTAAATCCTGACGTCATGATAGATGTACCAAATGGGGATGTATGGACTGTCGTACTCTGTGTAGGTGTACTAGATGGCATAGTTGTGCTGACCTGAGGTATAGTAGTACTAGCAGTAATGGTATTTGTCCCTTGTGTAGGTTGAGTTTGTAAGGTGCTGATATCAAATCCTGGAGGTAAGGTAGCGCCTTCAGCTAGCAATTTGGCTAAGTATCGTTGTTGATCATTTGCTAGGTACTCATCTACGAAAGAGGAAAACTCAAGGTCCTGTGCAGTAGCCTCTATGTCTTCTATTGCAATATGTCCTTGAGTCTTTCTAGTGGTGAATTTGTCTAATAGAGTCTTATGAGGTCTTGAAGAAAATGGATCGATGAATTCGTTTGGGTTCGACATGTTTTCTCTCTCTCTTCTCTTAGACCTAGTTTCAACCATGTAAGACAAGCTCAATATGCGGGAAATGCAAAACTATATCTATGAATAGTATAACCCTAGTCTATGTTTTTGGGATTTTCGTATGCAAAATAAGGAATGAATGCAACTATTTTTTTTTGGTATTTTCTATGCGAATAAGGTATATCTAAAATGATGCTATCCTAGGATGACAGTGTCTAAGTATGCAAATTCTAAGTAAGCTTCTAAGGTAGTCAATTTTGTGAACCTAAGACAAAGGGACCAATTACCTAAAGTCTAACCAAGGCGTCAATTTAGTTTAAGTCAAGGAACCAATGTAGGATGAGGATCAAAGACAAGTTGAGTTTCCTAACTAGACTGATGAGCTAGGAGGACTCTATGTAGGACAAAGGATATACTGATAAAACTGGGTTCAATGAAAAATTTTGTTGACACTATGACTTTTCTAGAGTGTAGATGGTGAACTAGTCCTAAAGTTTGTAAAAGTGACCTTCCTAGAAGTTTAATGCAAGGTAATATGTAATCTAAGATGAAACTAAACTCTGAATTAAGACAACTATGGTAATGACTAAATGAACCTAAAGGAATAAAAAATTGAGCAAATCGTTGCAGGTTTCTATTCAAGGACTGTTTGTGTAAAGACAACTGAAACTGGTATAATCGTGTTGACTGGATAGTGATTGTGAATTCTGGTTTTCTGATAATCAGATAGATGTGTCTCAGGATTTCACAGATGCGGTTCAAGCTAATAGTTGTGATTTTCCAATGATCAATTGTGTTTCTCTGGTAAAGTTCAATGTGTGACTCTGACAGATGCATTTAACCCTCTAACAGATGTGACTCATAATGACAGTTGCGACTCATAATATAATGCATGCAGTTTTTGCGAGCTAAACTAGCAGATGTGACTCTACGATAGATAGATGTGACTGATATTGACAAATGTGACTCGTGATAATAGATGCAACTCAAGATTTAATAGATGAGACACTAAAAATCAATTGCGACCTTCTGGTGAACAGTTGCGACTCTCTGTGAATTTTTCGTGATGAGATTTAAACTGACTCCATTTTCTGTGATCAAATTCTGACAATCAAAGACAATCATAAGACAAAGTGTTTTCAGTTTTGATTTTGGACTCAAAGAGCATTTAAGTTGATAACAGACAAGCACATCCTAATAGGCCAAAGGCCTAGGGTTTGTATACTTGGTATATCCCACCTTTTATACCCTGGATTGGTGATAAACACCTTTCCTTCTCAAGAGCGAATAACTTAGAAATTTGGTGGCATTGGCTCCCCTCCACGGCTCATTAACGTCTTTTGAGCACACCAATTCAAATTCTTTGGGTAATGACCTCCCAAGAACTATTATCTCTACTCAAGGGGATTAGTAGTGAGTCTCTTCGGGCATGATACTGTACCCTGCACTATACCAAGCAACGGCCACAAATAGGTTGGTCTCTAAAACAAAAGGTATTTAGTACGGGCATTCCATTCATGGGGCATGATCCATACGGTGAGAGTCCCCTTTCGAATCCATCTCGTCGGAACCATACTCGTGATTCTTGGGGTTTCCCCAAGAACCCACTTTTATATACCAGCTGGAAGTCCCTCAGGTTCAGGGTGCTACCGGTCTGAGTCATCCTGGGGTAAGTACTTTTTCCCACCAGAACAGGCCCAAGTTCTAGAGTTGGTAACCATTTCTCTTACACATAGGATCGCACGGATGCGCAAGGGGAGAGGATACTTCGATGTACGAAGTCGTGAGGGTAACCAAACTTGTGCTTTCGCACCAAACACAGTAGACACTTGTTAATTTTAACCAAACGAAATATTTTCTATGCTACCAAACAATTTGTTTCAAAACTAACTAGGGTCTTCGATAAGCGTCCTGCAAAAAAACTCGTTAGTAATTTTCAATATTGTCTTCGTCAATCATCCTGCAAAAGCTTGTTAACTCCAAATGGCCACACACTGAAAATCATATATTAGTAACACACAAATCAATTGAAAATTTTAGATTTCTGAATAAAGTTTTACCAGTCAATTGTGTCGCTATGTTACCAATCAGATGTGTCGTTTCTTCTTCAATTGTGGCTCGGTATTCACCAGTCAATTGCGGCTTAGGAAATTTCAAATGCGTCTCATTTTACTATAATACATGGGTTGCAGATTTGGGAAGTTAATTGTGTCTCACTTCATCAAACTGATGTAATAGTTTTCCTCTGAAAACCTGCAAAATTAAAATAAAGTCTACGGATCTGCAGCGAAGATGGTGTCTTCAAATAGGGTTCATAAATTTAATACCAAGAAATTTTTGCACAAGCTGATTGATATTTATGCAATACTAAATCTAAAATGCAAATCTAATGTTAAGCAACAAAGAACAAAGGAAAGTCAAAACGTAATTAAACTGAAACAATCTCACCAATTTCAAACTTATTTCCATGATTCATCTCGATTGCCCTTCTCCATTTTGCTTGTGTAGTATAATTGCCCTCAGATTTCTCGTAATTCGTGCAAGTATAGCCTATGATAGTGATTAGCAAAATATCGAAGATTCAAGATTAAGTGCTCACAAGATTCGAAAAGAGATTTTGATTTCGAGAGATTGGAATGAAAATGACAAATCAATTTATAGAAATTGATTATTAGAACAATAAGGCCAAGATTAATCAGCAATGGATAGTTGAGATCATTGTGTGGACATGCATTCCTGATGGTTGTCAGGTAGTGACATGGTGATGTCTGAAATTAGAAATAAGAATTTAAAGATTAAATAAATATTGATTTATTGGTTGATGTCGAAAACAAAAAGAAATATATTTGCATGACAAGATAAAGATTGATTCGCTGACTCTTTGTTTGGTCTGTACAAGGTTTAATTAATTAAATAAGAATATTTAATTATCTGCATGTAATACAAATGAGTTAAATTTGGACAATTGAATGATAGAACAAAGAATTACTCTAGAAGCATGCGTGGAGACATCAAATCAAGGATAATAAGCGATTAAAATAGATGTTGAGTGGTAAAAGTGAATACTTAGATAACTCACATAATTATCTGAAGAAATATAGAGGAATCGTTAAAATGAATTAATGAATTAAATGAATTCATTTTAATTCAAGACCTTCGATATTTACAAGAATAATTATATAAAATATGAATTTATTTACAATTAAAGTGATGAAGGGTTTAAATGAATAGTGTTAAATAAAAGGAATTTATTTAATTATAGTTGAAGTATTATGATAAAGGTAAATTAAATAAGAATTTATTTAATTTATAGCGAGAAAGAATAAAGGTTAGTGGTGTAATTAAATAAAAGTGTGTTTATTTAATTAATGAGATAGAATAAAAAGAGAAAAGTGTGAATTAATTAAAATAATTAAGTTATTTAATTAATAGAAAAAATATGAGCCTAGAGAATAATTAAATAATTGACATTATTTAATAATCTTGGCCAGAGTGAAGAATCACAATTATGAAGAATATTGAAGTCGCAGGCCTAAACCAGATTTCGTTGTCTACAATTAAATTTAATACTTTAGAAACCTTAGGAAAAAGGGAAATATTAATTAAATAAATCATTTAATTAATATCGATGAAATATGAAATAGACAAATAAAGAGGATGAATTTGAACATGTGGAGTGGTCAAATTTGGATGTCTATAGAGGGATTAGGGTTAAGGGTAGAGGTTATTAGGTTGAGGGTAGAGGGTAGATGGTTTAGGGTTTAAGGGTTTAGGGTTTAGTGTTGAGTGTTTAAGGGTTTAAGGGTTGATGGTCTAGGGTAGAGAGGGAGGGATGGATGGATAGAGAGATGGAGGGATAACTGAGATAGAGAGGAGAGAAGAGGAGGGAGGGATAGAGATATATGAGGGTTGAAGATCCAATATATAGGGTAGGGGTTTGAGAATTGAGGGTATAAGGTTGAGGCCCTATAAAGGGTAAGAGAGAGGGAGGGAGAGAGAGGTGACATGTATAGATAGAGAAATGGATAGGGGTTGAGGGTATACAGTTGAGGTATTAGGGTGGAGGACCTCTAGGGTTGATGGTTTAGGGTATTAGGGTTTAAGGGTTGAGAGTTAAGGGTATAGGGTAGAAGGTTTAAGTTTTTAGGGTCGAAGGGTTTAGGGATGAGGGTTAAGGGTTTAGGGATGAGGGTTAAGGGTATAGGTTTGAGGGTATATGGTTGAATAATTAGGTTGAGGGTCCAATGTAAAGGATAGAGGGTATAGGGGTTGAGGGTTTAGGGTTTAAGGATTGAGGGTTGAGGATTAAGGGTTGAGGAAGTTAAGAAATTAAGGGTTGAGGTTTAATGGAGTAGAGGTAGAAGAGTTTAGAAGTTGTGGAGTTGAGGGAGTTGAGGGTTTAAGGTTGAGGAGGTAGAGGATTGAGGGTATAAGGTTGAGGATCCAATGTATAGGAGTAGATGATATATAGGTTGAGGGTTAGGGTTTTAAGGGTTGAGGGTTTAGGGTAGAGAGTAGAGGGTTGAGTGTTTAGGTTGAGGATTAAGGTTTGAGGGTTTAGGTTTGGGTTTTGCAGGGTGAGGGATTTTCTTGGATTTGGGGTTGAAGGATTGGCAGGGGATAATGGTTTGCAGGGTTAGAGGGTATTGGTATGGTAGGGGTTTAGGGTTGAGGTTTTAGGGGTTTAGGGTTTGGGTTTAGGGTTGATTGTTTTAGGGTTTTAGGGTTGAGGGGCTGGGGTTGAGGGATTAGGGTAAAGAGGGAGGAGTTGGATGGATGAGAGAGATGGAGGGAGAGTGAAGTCTAAAAGAGAGGAGGAGGAGAGAGAAGAGGAGGGAGGGATAGAGATGTGGGGTTGAAGAGATCCAATGTATGTGAGGTGAGGATTGTGAGAATTTAGGGGTAGCATAGTGTTGACATAACCTGGGAGGTTGGGGAATGTGTAGAATTGGGTTTTGAGGGTATGGGGTTGAGGGATTGTGGTTGAGGTACATATTTTGAAGGATTAGGGTTGAGAGTCCAATGTGTATATATGGTAGAAATTATCGGGGTTTAGGTTTTAGGGGTTTGCAGTTGAGGATTGAGGGATTAAGTGTTGAGGTTGGTGAGGTTTTGAGGTTTGAAATTTTATGAGGTAGAGGGTAGAGGTTGATGGTTTAAGGGTTGAGGTTGAGGGTTTAGGTTGAGGTAGAGGATTGAGGGAGTGTTATAAGTTGGGGATTAGGTTGAAAGTCCCGATGTATAGGGGTTGAGGGATTAGGGTTTAAGGGTTGAGGGTTGAGGGTTGATGGATTAGGATAGAGAGTTTACTAAGTGGCTTTAACGGTTTAAGGGTTGAGGGATTAGGGTTGAGGGTAGAGGGTAGATGATTGAGGGTAGAGGGTATATGGTTTAAGGGTTTAGGGTTTAAGGTTGAGGGTAGAGGATTGAGGGTATAGGGTTGGGGGATTAGGGTTGAGGGTCCAATGTATAGGGTAGAGGGTATAGGGGTTAAGGGATTAGGGTTTAAGGGTTGAGGGTTGAGGTTAGAGGGTAGAGGGTTGAGGGTTTAACAATTGATGGATTAAGGTTTGAGGGTTTAGGGTTTAGGGTAGAGAGTTTTCTTGGATTTAAGGGTGGAAGGGTTGAGGGATTAGGGTTTAGGATAGAGTGTATTGGGTTGAGGGTAGAGGGTAGATGGTAGAGGGTTTAATGGTTTAGGGTTTAAGGGTTGAGCATTTAGGGCTTAGGGTTTAGGGTTGAGTGTTTAAGGGCTTAAGGGTTTGGGGTTTAAGGTTCAGGGATGGATGGATAGAGAGATGGAGGGAGAAGTGAGATAGAGAAAAGGAGAGAAGAGGAGGGAGGGACAGAGATATATGAGGGTTGAATATCCAATGTATAGAGTATATTATTGAGAATTGAGGGTATAGGGTTGAAGACCTATAGGGTTGAGGGTATAGTGTTAAGGTATTAGGGTTGAGGTTACATATGGTTGAAGTATTAGGGTTGAGAGTCCAATGTATGGGGTAGAGGGTATCAAGATTGAGGGCTTGGGGTTTGAGGGTTGAGAATTGAGGGATTAAGGGTTAAGGGTTGAGGGTTTAATGTATAGGGTAGAGGGTAGAGGGTATATTGGTTGAGGGATTAGGGTTTAAGGGTTGAGGGTTGAGGGATTAGGGTAGAGAGTTTAATAAGTGGGTTTAAAGGTTAAGGGTTCAGGGATTAGGGTTCAGGGTAGAAGATAGAGGATAGAAGATTGAGGGTAGAGGGTAGAGGGTTTAAGGGTTGAGGGATTAAGGTTGAGGGTAGAGGATTGAGTGTATAGGGTTGGGAGATTAGGGATGAGGGTCTAATGTATAGGGTAGAGGGTAGAGGATTTGAAGGATTAGAGATTAAGGGTTGAGGTTTGAGGGTTGAGGGATTAAGGGTCAAGAGAGTTGAGGGACTAGGGTATATATTTTACTAAGTGGGTTTAAGGATTTAAGGGTTGAGGGATTAGGGTTGAGGGTAGAGGGTAGAAGGCTTAGGTTTTAAGGGTTGATGGAATAGGGTTTAGGGTTGAGTGTGTAAGGGTTTAAAGGTTGAGGGTTTAGGGTTTAGGGATAGGAGAGTGGAAGAGAGGGAGGGATAGGGAGAGAGTGGGAGAGAGGGAGGGAGTGGGAGAGTGGGAGAGAGGAGGGAGTGGGAGAGAGGGAGGAGAGGGAGAGGGAGTGGGAGGGAGGAGGGAGGGGAGAGAGGGGAGGGAGTGAGGGAAAGGGAGGAGTGCTGGGAGGAGAGTGGGGGGAGAGGGAAGAGTGGGATGCAGAGTGGGTTTAGGGAGAGAGAGAGAGAGAGGGAGAGAGGGAGAGAGGGATGGATATGGAGAGAGGGAGAGAGAGAGGGATGGATATGCAGGGAGAGGGATAGAGGGAGAGAGTGGGAGAGTGGGGGAGAGGGAGAGAGTGGGAGAGAGTGGGTTTAGGGTGTAGGTAGAGAGGGAGAGAGGGAGAGGGGGAGAGTGGGAGAGAGAGAGTGCATGAGAGAGAGGGAGGTGGGGGTGGGGAGAGAAATGGGAGAGGCAGAGAGGGAGGGAGAGGGAGGGAGAGTGAGGGAGAGGGAGAGAGGTAGGGAGTGGGAGAGAGGGAGGGAGAGGGATAGAGTGGGAGAGAATGAGGGAGTTGGAGAGAGGGAGGGAGTGGGAGACAAATAGAGGGTAGAGGATAGAGGGTATAAGTGTTATGGGTAAAGGGTAGAGGGGAGAGAGATATAATTAGGGTTTAGGTTTGAGGGTATAAGGGTTAAGGGTAGAGAGATAAAATTAGGGTATAAGGGTAGAGGGGAGAGATAGAATTAGGGTAGATAGAATAGACAAAGAGAGAGAGAGAGAGAGAGAGAGAGAGAGAGAGAAAATAAATCTATAAAAAAACTTTCTCATAATACAAGTGTGTTTTGAAGAAGTAGAGACATGACCATTTAAACTCAATTTACCCATGATCTTGGCCCACATTCTACATATTCTCCTAGTTGTGTGCATGGTCTGACAAAAAGTAGCTTTTTGATGATATTGTGAAGTGTGCATGCATGTGTTTCACATTCCACCAGCTTTTTCATGATCTTTCCACCACATTTGCATGGAATAGTAGAGTTTTCATGTTGAAAGGCATATAATATCAATTAAAGTTTGAATTCTAGTGAAAATTGATATACAATTGAAGTTTGAAGGGGAACAAGCTTTTGAAAAAGTCAAATTGTTGAGGATTTTGAAGAAAGAAGAAGCAACTTAGGCTACATAATTGAGTAGAGCTCCACCATTTGAAACTCTGGTTTGTTAGGTATGTGAAGTCTTTACACATTTTCTTTCATTCTATTATGGCTTGCTCTCATTTTTGTTGTTTTGTATATTCCATGTTGATAATTGTTTGTTTGTCATTACAACCTTAGGTTGTCAATGGACATTTTAAATTACACAATTTTATACACTTTCCAATTACATTTTTAATCCACATCTATACAAACTAGTTGATTTCCTTGTCTATGCTACCAAATTTTCAATACAAGTCTCTAAAAAATTTAAATATACTCCTCCCACATTGATAGCACTGATTTCAACTATTTTGGTTTTCATCTCTATTTCTAAATTACCTCATCACCTATGTTGTCATATATTTTAAATGTTTCCTTGATTAGTCTACCTACAAGGGATTCTAACCCTTTTATCCATTGTTTGAAGACTCTTTATTCAAGGATAAGTTAGAAAAATCGGGAAAGGTGCAGCCTATCTTGCAAATAATCTACCAAAAACAACAAACCATTGAGGTTACTTTGATGTAGTGCTAGAGGAAGAAAACAACTTAACTCAATCTCGCTCCAATCAACTTATCAAAACTGAACCAAATCTCAACTTGTCCATTCAATTAGGACTCCTTTACCTTCACAAAACTCATGGATACAAGACATTAAACTAAGTTATAAGAACACAATCCCTTAAAAACTTCTCAAACATTTTAAACAGCATCAATTTAATTGGTTCAACCCAATTCCCAACTTTGATATATCCAATTTGAAAACTTCTCAAAACCAAGCCTATTTAGGCCCTTTTAGGCCCCATCAATAAGAAAATTCTCAATTCCAAGCCTATTTCCACTTCTTAATGCTTCAAACATGCATGAATATCTCTGTAGAACATGAAGGAATCATTCTCCAAACTTACTTCATGATAATTCATCAAACATGTATCCTAAACCACCATTCTTGATTGAAAATTAAGACTGTTACATCACTGTCATGGTAGGATAGTCATTAAATGGACTTCAAAATCTTGAAAACTCACCCAAAAAAAATCTTGAAATAGATTTATAATACCCCTGAACACCTTTTAAAAACAATATCTTCAAGAAGGAATCAAAAACCATAAACAAATTCTTTAATTCTCACTGTACAATGTGCTCTTTCCTTTTTTTCACCAAAATATGGCCTAGGGCATCATGATTTTAGAAGCTAACTATCACCACTTGGTCTAAAACTTTTAGAAATGAAAGAGTACAAAAAAGCAGACCTTCTTACTAAATTTCAATTGATTCCATTAGTTAGAATAAGAGAAATGCAATTTTCTTTTAATTTTGTTTACCCTGGCAAGGGTTTTGAACCGTCTTCAATAAACAAGCCATAACTTACTCAAATTTGCATGAAATTGAGTGGGGAAAAAAGGAGAATGTTGTAGACTCATAGCTCAATCATTCCAAATGACTTCCTTGCAGAAATATGGATGTACAGGGTTGTACAATGCTTCACAATGCTATTTTACCAGCGAAAACATAGAAAATTAAATATAAAACAGGGTCTATTTATTGTTTTCTCCATAATTTACATCCCCTATACCTCTTTCTCAAGGTTCTCCATCAATTTAAATGTTTTCTTGACCATATCAAACAACCCAAACCAACCTTTCACGTACTTGACTCCTAAACTTCCAAATTTTTCCATTTGTCAATTTTTGCATTTTTACCTTGACAACAATTTTGCAAGATTTGCTTTTTTCCCACTTTTGAATCCCTCAACACCTAAGAACCACCAAATTAAGTAATTACATGCTAAAAAGGTCCACCAAGACCTTGTTCTAATAATAAAACACCTAGAACTATTTTGGACCTCTTCTTACAACATTTTACAACTTTTGCAAATTGGATAAAACAACCTATCTAAACGTTCATCTAATGACTCAAACACCATCAACTAATATTTGTCTCATTACTGTAGACACGTAAAATGTACCGATTGACATTGTGCATTTGATCCTGACTACTAACATCTTTTCGTCCTGAATCATCCTTCAGTCTAACCATTTAATCAAATACCCTTATCTAATTAAATTTGCCAATATTCCTCTCTTAATTAAATAAACTAGTTATCTAATTAATTCACCTCTTCTCGATAATTAAATTAACCATTTTTATCTAATTATCCTATTTAATTAAATAATTTATTTTATTTGATTAAATCTCTAAAGTCTATCTATTAAATTAAATAAATTAAAACCTTATTTAGTTTAATCTAACAATCATCCCTTTTAATTAAATAAATCAAAATCTTTATTTAATTAATCTCTTATCACATTCTTCTCATATTTGATTTAAATAAATCCACAAATTTAAGTCAAATAGGTCACATCATTTAACCCCCTTCATTAAATTAATTAACTTTGATTAATTTAATCTCCTCTCATGTCCCATCCTCTAGCTTTTACCACTTGCACATGAAAATAGATTTAATTGATTTATTAAATCTCTATTTTTCTCAACAAGGCATCTTTTGGGAATATTCTCCAAGTTTGAATTCAAAATCCAAGTTGACATGTACATCCAACAAGGCATTTACTCTCTCTTACATGTCCTTTGCCTTGAGCCAAGTGGCATTTAATGCATTTTTCTTTCCCTCTTGCATGTCATTTCAACAAATTCAAAATTCAAAAATAGGCATTTATTGGCACAATCCTCAAAACTTGCACATCCTCCATCCACTCATAGGTTGACAAGTGGCATCTTGCCATTGGATGAATGTTAGTCCCACATTGCTCTATTTTGGACATTCATCCATCTTGGCATTCTATAAATAAGAGGCTAATCTTCTCATTTCATCATGCACAATTTGAGTAAACTTACTATGCTCAAATATTTAGCAAATTCCATACATTATCATTGAGTTCTTAGCAAGGTTATGCAAGTTTTTAGCTTGGATCACTCATCATCATTCATCAAAGTGGATCATTCATCAACATTCATCAAGCTTGCATCATAGAAATTTAGAAAGGACCAATTTTCACATCAAATTGGCACCAATTCCCCCATGGGATCATGAGTTTGCTAGTTTAATTAGGATTCAATCTCTATTTTATTAATTTCTTATTGTGTTCTTCATCTCTCTTCCTAATGTAAGCTTTGTAAATGGATTTCATGGGGAATCCTTGTTCTTGCTTGCATTCTATATTCTAATGTGTTTCTTCTTATTTTTTTGTAGGTATTAGGATTGGGGTTCACACATTTGGCACTAGAGGGAGGGCAATCTCACCTTTCAATCATGTTTTTATCAAATTCACACATTTTTCTTTGTTTACAGGTTCAACGTCATTGTTCAGCACTGCTGGTTCTCCAGCGTCACTATACAGGACCACTAGAAATTCAAACTAGGACACTAGAGTCTTCCCGCCCAAGATTTTGAATTTCAAACCGCGTCACTTGACCAATCTGACCCGCAGAAATTTTCAAAAAAATCAAATAGCGACGCTGACGAAAAGGGCGATGCATTTGAGCTCACTGGTCCGAGTATAGAGCACCGTTGACTAGTAAGCAGTGCAATATAGCACCGTTGGAGAAATCAAACTACGATGCAGTCATGGGTTGCGTCACTGACAGGGAGTAAAAAGTTGAAATTTTATTTTAGCGCGTGCCTTTTGTCAAATGATAAGTTTATCTTCTGTTTTCTACTTTTTAACCTCTATGTTTTCTAGAATTTGACTGGTTTTCTTTCTTGTAGGTTGGATCAATTGAAAACAAAAGAAAAAGAAGCATGATGATGGTATTTCACAAAATCAAAGTGTTTTTAAATACTTTAGTGTTTGTTTAACACTCTTAGGAAACTGTTATCTCTTCTTTCTTAGGACACTAATTTTGTTTGGGCTTTTTAAAAAGAACTTTTTCAATTTTTGCAAAGGCTTAAAATGAACATTAGGAATACAACTTACTAGATTTTATTTTTTTGGTTAACAATTGAACAAAACAACCCTCATTTGTCCTTTGGTGCTTTAAAAAGAACTTACAATTGATTTGTGTCTCTTAAATGAACAAGTGCAACTTTGTCTTCATGATGGCTTACTTAAACTAACTTCATTGAAAAAGGACGTATGAGCTCTCTCGCGCTTTATAGCGATCTTGAGAATCAAAAGCCTTTTTTTTGTGATTTTAGGTTGAGATAAAGCAATCACCTCCACACTTCATTTTGGGTTTAAAATTGAACAAAAAATTGTGCGAGTGTGAGTAGAGCATTATTACATACATTCTCTCTCTTTGTGTTGCAAACAAAGATTGATCGAGTTATGGATATTGTCTTTACTTGCTTTTGTTTATCTTAGAGGGTTTGCCTTGGGGAAAAAGTACTCACCCAAGGAAACTACTCAACCGGTAACACTCTAAAGCCAAGAGTATTTTCAACTAGGATATAAATGTGAGTATTGGAATAAACGCCAATATCACGCAGTTGGCTCTGACAAGATGGATCTGAAAAGGGACTCTCTCCGTATGGGTCAATCTCCATGAATGGAAAGTCCTAATTAAAACCCATGTTTTAGAATTTCCAAAATCTTTGATCTATTTGTTGGTGCAAAAATGATCATTCTGAAGTTGCCCCACATTTTTACGGTCTTTTAGTAGAAATGGAAAGCATGCCATGGGATTTTCATGGGTGTTGATGCTTGGCTGCCCCAAATGACGTTAATGAGCTGTGGAGGGCAGCCAGTGGGGTCAAGCATCTAACCATTCGCTAAAGATAAGCATAGATGGACTTGTCCAAGTGGGGACTCAACAAATATTTTCTTCCATATCCATAGGGTTGTACTTATTCTTGGTTATGAAATACTTTGCTTGTTCGAAAACATCTTGGAAACAAACACTTAAACTTCATCATCAAAATTTCAAACCCTTTAGGAGACAAATACAATTGACCCAATCCATGTGTTATTGCTTGCCCTTGGAATTCTATCCTTAGAGGTTTCTAAACACTTGGATTACATCTCAATTTGTCTACTAAAGTTAAACAATAGGTAACCCTAGCCTTGAATTCATCAAATTTCCACATAACATACTTTGTGGGATTCGAAGAAATTAAGACATTGGACATCTAGCTTGGAAACCTAATCAAAGAAGTGTTTGTGGTAAAATAAAGCCACTAAGCAAAGATAACAAAAATGAACTCTCACATGTGTTGAAACCTCACAATTTTCAAAAAGTCAAATCCCAAAACGAAAGTCCTTGATTCAAAATCCAGAAATATATGTTCAAATTGAACCACTTCTTGGTTATAAAGGTCTATAGAAGCATTGCATGTTCTTCAATGTCGAGGTTTAGGTAAACAAAGTGTCTTTTTTAGGTTCATCTTAGGATCATCCAAATCAAAATATTTTTTCATCCATCCTTCAAGCATTAAACCAAAAATCATCTCATCATCACCTTTTGAGAAATCTTGATATTATCCTTCATGCTAGGCTTTTTGGAAAAAATCAAAATCATCAAATCCTTGAAATCTTTATCAAATCATCTTTGGCTGGGTATGTGTAGATACATCCTTTTGCATATACTTAGTCAAAGTTATCAAACCTGTTGATGGTGTTTTCTAAATAGCAACAACTCAGACAAAAAATGATATTCTATCTCTCTTGAAAGATAATCTTCAACAATAAATTATTGAAAATCACCCCAAGGTCTCTCGGGTGTCAGGTCATGACAATGCATAAACAACTCAGATAATATGTGAAAATGCTAGTAATCACAAGGGGCTTTACAAATAAACAACGCTGGAAGTGAATTTTCATCAAGTGCAATGATATAGTGATGCTTTCAATCCTAAAACTAACCCAGATTCAAAATAAACAGCAAAAGAGATAAGGGTTTATAGAGATTCTATTTATTCTAACTCCTAAGATCAATCACAATAATGATAAAAGCTACAAATGGATAGATCCCCAATAAAACCGATCTCTGCTTGATCAAGGACAAACCTGCAACTACAAAGAAATGGTGCGATCTTCTAGGGAAATCTGAAGATTTTTAGACTTTGAACATTCATTCACATACCCAACTGTTGGCACAATGTAAACAAGCATTCACAGTTGAACTTAGCATAGAAGTGAGGCCCAGACTACTTTACGCAGCAATCTACAATCAGCAAATTGCTAAAAGTATGGACTGTAAATTGATCAACATTATTAACATTTCACCATCATTGTAAAAGAGTTGAAATATAACATTTAACATCTAATATCTGAGAATCAAGAACAAGAAACCATAAAACTATTGAAAATAAATACAAAGTTTTCCAAATCAACAATCCAATTGCATTAATTCTCCAGCATTACATAACAATTTCAAGTCTCTCATCTCCTACAGCTAATTCAGAAAACTACTTGCCAATTCTGGCCTTCTAACTTAGCAAAATTATGGCCTAGTCAAACTCCTAAAAATCTCTCCTCTTACAAATGAGGCACAAATGCCATTTATAGAAAACCTCAAACATGTCGGCCCAATTGGATTTTACAATAATAACTGGCCTCAAAATAGGTTGGTTTAATTAGATTTTACAATAATAACTGGCCTCAAAACAGGTCAGCTAGGAGAATTTCAAAATACGACAAGATTTGCATTAAATGCATGAATATTATCCATGTCGGCCCACGATCTCTAGCAAGATCAGATTCACATTTCTTCCAGAAAGTCCTCCAGCTGTAGACAATTTTGGCACAGATTCTTAGGCAGGTCCCACTTTGAAATTTTAAATTGAACATTTCTAGATTCCCCTTTTGGCACAAATCCATATGCAAGTCCCCCTTTTAATATTTGCTTAGTTCTGAATTACAGATATCATCATTAATAGCCCACATGTTCAAATTAAATTTGAATAAAATTTTGACATTTTCTAAAAAACTTACATTTTTATAAGGAAACTTTCCATTTTCAGAATTTTTTTCACTTTTGGAAATTTGTATTTTCAATTTTT
>VDFB02173601.1:0-14883 GCA_007258455.2 Sequoia sempervirens
ATATATATATTTGGAATCTTGACAAGGGTATTTTTAGTTTTTTTGAAAAAAATCATTCTAATTGAAGAAATATCATGTTCAAGTGGAAAGTTTTAGAAATTTCTAAAAAAAGATGAGGTGGCTGCCAACAAGGATGCCACATAGATAGTTTCAGGTGAAATGGTTTTGACCGAAACCCTTTTAGTTGAAAACATACATGCAAATTGAGAGATTTTAAATCGATAAAGGAAATAAATTGTTTTATTGTTTCGAGTGAAAGGGTTTTTCTCGAAACTTTATACGCCATGTAGTTTCAAGCAAAAATATTTTTCCTGAAACTATTTAGGACAAAACCATTCCACTCATAACTATTTAGTTGGTCGAAAGTGTGACACAGGTTTGTGCTTTTACCCTTGATCATTTATATATATCACTTATCTTATTATCACACTTTCTATATTTAGGGATTTAATTCATTATCAAGCCTTATGCAATTTATCCCATTTACATATTTCTATCTCATGATATTTCTTGTCATATTTATGAATTTACCCCATTATTGAGCCTTCATGAATAGGTATCAACATTGAGGGTTGTATGACCATTATTTTTCCCAAGTTAGGGATAATGAATAGGTATGTGAACCAACATGGTAGAAAAAGTTGGATAAAAATCATTTCAAGCATAACATGTACCTACTCTAAAAAGTGTATGAACATGTTGTTGCTTGAGTTTGTAATCTTGTTGAAACTAGGGTAAAACAATCCAAGGACACAATGACAATGATCCCCAGGTGTGGGAACTTGTTTTTGAGATAAAACCTCTAGATACTTAAGGTTGGTTCCTTTCTAAGCCTAGATGCAATGTGTTGGTCCAACTCAACATAGATTAAAACTAAAACCTAATCCTATTCTAATGAATTGAAAGGGAGAGGGAAAATGTATTAGAGGGTGGCAATTCACCAAGACTTAGTTGAGTTCTCCCTATTAGTGTAAATAATATCATTAGATAACCGGTTAAGTTGTCATCACTTTCTAGTTTGACCTATTCACATTTTCTTAAGTTTACTTAGGCTATTCTAGAGTTTTGTCTCACCTCATGTGGTTGAGACAAGTGTCCTCAGTTTGTGATAAACCTCTTGCATGGTCACTTGCCACTCACTAGGACACTTTTCATGTGAGTTAACAAGTGTTCCATCATTGAAGAGTTTGTCAGTCATTGTGTTCAACTTGACTACCTTGACTACCTTTCAACTCTTTTTTATCAATCTCTTTGATAATGTAAATTAGGCTCATTGTGTGCAAGTATTTTGTGGAAGTTTCTAATTTTTTCTTTATGATCTTGGAAATCATAACATGGTATAAGAGCCATGCAAGCAAAATCCTTCCCAAAATATTGCATATAGCCTAGTATAGAGTTCCAAATAATTTTATTTGCATGTAAAATTGATCTCTTTGTATTAGGAAATAGTTTTTATTTGCATGTGGCTATGAGAGTCATTCATTACGACGGTTATTCCATTAATTGGGAAATTCATTGCATAGACTATCACTTGTATTGCACTGTCCATTACATGCATTAGACACCATGCTTGATATGAAGGATATATGTGATTAATTCTAGTCACTTGTATCAATTGCAAGAAGTTTGATCAAAGGACAATTTGATTCATTGCAAACTATCATTATAAAAGGTTGATTTGCATATATATCTCAACTTAGATCTAATTCACTTGACTAGATTCATAGGAAACCTCCATAATCTGCTTTGATGGTTTCCACTCATGACATATTTCATTGTAAATCTATAAAAGGGAAGTTAAAGGTTCTGTGTTGGTGGATATTTTGATGACTTTATGTGTTAAAGGAGGTGTGATTACAAATTGAAGATTACCACCATCTAGTTATTCTACTTGTTTCCCTATGTCCAGGCCATGTAGAAGGATAAATATATATTCAACCCAGTAGGAAAGTGTTGTTATAGTATTGGAAATCGATAATACCATGGAATATCTCCCAAGTGACCTAAGAAACATCATTTTTGAAAATCACAACTCCAAAATTGCTTGATATGAATTTAGTAGTAGCAAGATTTGGGAAGAGGGGAGCATGGCCATCTCTAAGCAATGGATGGGGCTACACAATATATTATGAGATGAAGCAAACTAGATTTATTCTAGAGACTTGTGGGGCTCACAAGATGGAGGTTTTGGCAATGATGTGGGATGTACTATATTTCACAAGCATTCCCTTAAAAGTAATGACCTTGTTTCTATTACTATTCATTCAACTTCTTTTCTGATGTGAAGAGTATGATATCAACTGGTTTGACAACTTTTGCTTCAATAAGTTTTGATTTGAGGCATGCTATCTTTGGATCACAAAAGATGCCCATTTCCTATGTATATTTTGCACCTTTTTTGGTGTCTTCATTTGCCATGACTGTGTAGCAAGTTTGAGCTCTTCAAAATTGATCAAGGTCACATCTAAATCTAGAATCTAGAATATGTATAAATAGGCGATACTTATTATCAAATCCTTTATTGAGACTTACCACATGGCATCCATAATTGTACATGGCTTGCAACATGATCTAGGAGTAGTCTTCAATAAATTCTCCACAACCCCACTTTTTTACAAGAGTTTATTCAAACTCCACATGGTAGAGTCCCTACTAGTGTCTAGTAACCCTGGTGGTGATCACACAATTTAGAGGGAGAAACCTAACTGAATAGTTCACTTAACATTGGAAAGACCTTCATTTAATTATCAAACAAGGCTAGTAGGCTTGTGATGGTATTGGCATAGTATGTGCTTTCAAAGACTGGAAAATACCTAAATCAACCTAGTAATGATATTACACTTGCTGGAAAATCATAAAACTAAAAAATAGTAAACAAAGAAAATTCCTATGGCTACAGGTACCTACAATATAAGATTATAGCTAACTACTGTTCAAAAGTAAATGCTAGAAACTGATTGAATTGTTGATTAAACCTATTCTACACTCTAGAGTATAATAACTCTAGTAATTGTAATAAAATTATGAAACAAATATTTGTTCATGCGTTCATCAATGATTGAAAACACAATAAATTTGTTTAACATAAATTTCATTTATAAAGTAATAACTAAGATAGAATTGAAATAACTGAAAAGAAATGAGTGAAGGACAGTTACCTTGAGTGGCCCTTGCTCAAGTAATTGTCTTCAGTTAATCTAAACCAAATCTATCTCTTAAGATCCAACACAATCATAGTAACTAAAATTCATCATTGCACAAATCTAGAATATCACATAAGATTTTGATCAAAGATCTTATTCATGAAATCATGATTGTACAACAAACATAGTTTGTATTCCAACTAAAAACTGAAAGAGTATTTGATAACTGCTAAAAATAATTGATTGAAAATTAACTAGCTAACCTTAGACTCAACCAATGTGTCGTACATATAGGCACAGGGGAGTTTATTCAATCTAGGACTCTAAACTAAAACCTTTAATGACCACTCCCTGGATTTTAGAGGGTGACAAAGATTCAGTCAACTTTAGATGCAACTAGAAAAGAAGAAGAGTCCAAATTGGATTCTAACACTATTTATAATAGGTTGGAACATGGAATGCTCAAAATCAGTTTAGAATTCCAATCACAACATGATTCTTCCTTCTCCAGTGTCTTTATTGATTGGTGCAGGAGCACCTACACCCTCAGTGCAAAATGTGATTGGTGATAATGTGTCAAGGAGAACTTTGAATAATTCTAGGTTAGTAAGGGGGTTTTAAAGTTTTTTTCATGTCTAAATAAGGTCTAAAAGACCATTTGAAATGTATTTGGGGGTTTAGAAAACATTGGTGTTCAAAGATCAAAAAGTGTCAATGAAAGATGTAATGTTGTTATTCTAAAAGTTGCCATTTTTCAATTTAGGAGAATATGAAAAGTCATTGGAGTTCAAAGGTCATTTGTGGTCATTTGGAGGGTAGTTATGAGTTGGTAATGTATAAAAGGACTCTTGAAGGCTCGAAAGTTGTTGTTGAAAACATTTCAAAGGTGAATTCAATAAGCATACAAATAATTTTCATCAGAATTTCTGTGTTTTTGTTCTTTCCCTGCTGTGTATGGGTCCATACAAGTCCCTATTGATCTGAAATTCATGGTATGATGTGTTGTTATGTTTAAATTGTAATTCTAATCATTTTGAGAGTCCTTTGTTAGCTTTAGTGAAAGAAAACTTCATTTTTCCTAGCACTGCTTGTGTAAACCAATAAGGGCTTGATATGAGGTTTTATATGAAGAATTAGCCATTCCTTCTATTGTGGGACATGTTACTCAGAGGAATGGCCTATATCATGCTAGGTTAGGTTTCTATAGGTGTGTGGAGTCATAATAAAGTGTTTTGGTGCTTGGGAAGTGAAGTTTTATGGCAGGGTAGAGCCATTCTTATGAGAAAATTGAGTAACTAGAACTTGGTTTTGAATGTATGTTGATTGTATGGTCTATGTGAGGGATTGAAGAGTGTGAAAAGGTTATTTGTGACTTGTTTCAAGCATTGGAAGAGTTTGGAAAGCCTCAAAAATGAGATTTTACTAAAACCTTAGGGATTTGTTTGTAAATGGAGGGTTTGATGGGACAATACTAAAGAAGGCTCAAAGATGGAAACCAATCATGAAATTTGGTGTTTTGTCACATGTGTTAAGACTATTTGATGTGTTTGAGTGTAGGGAAGATTTTTGTGAGGGACTTCCTTTGTAAAAGTAGGCTAATTGAGTAGCCTTTTGCAAGGTTAGTGTACTGAAAGTTTGTGTTGGTCCAAAGAAGTCACTATTGGTTTCAAGATATTTTGTGTAGGCCCTAAAGGGTTATCTTAATCCATATTTTTTTTGGCAAGTGTTTTGTAAAGGTTGAATGAAAAGTGGCATAAACCAGGTCTTGATGGCTACAAGGGTAGGCTAAGTAAATGTTGACAAATGAAGAGTTTATGTGAATCTCTTTGAAGATTGTTTGAAGATCAAACATTGGAAATTTTGTGAAATCCAACACCCCCTATATTGCATCATTGATCACCATAATGATACATTATCTCCTCCATTAAATGTCTTCATGTTATAGTCATCGTGTTCAATTTATTTTGGGAATCCTTTGTTTTGATATTCAGGAACTCCTTTAGTTGCAAGCTTTATGTTGTAGTTGTTGCGGGCTGCAGTGCCTCCTCTAGCTGCAAGGGTTTAGTTTACAAAAAATGCATAAATAATAACAATCATGAATAAGCATAGATATATAATCACAATTCACACATATTGACACATAAATCATGCATTAACCATCACATCATAATTATATTTCCATATACTTAAATTAGATTTAGGGTTTGCATAGTAAGTATCAAGGATAGTATAATGTATGAATATGTATAAGAGAAATGTATTGGTAATGCCTTTGAGCATGTATAAAAGTTATAAGAACTAACTATTATCTAGACCCATCATTTCCCCCAACTACCCTTTTGCTTTCCCTCAAGCAAATCAACTAGGACTAGAGGTTGTAGTGCAGTGTAATTGTTCTGAGATCCATGACAATATTTACTCCTTTGATTTGTTTTAGGTAAAAACCTTTGTAACATTAAAGCCTCCTCACATTCCTCCATTTCATCTCCTATCCAATGTGGCACTAGATAAAGGATTGGTGGCTGGAATGTAAGTGGCAACCATTTAAGTGTTTTTTCAAAAACAATATCCATATACCTATGCACTTTCTCAATCATGGACATAGTTATACACTGAATGTGGCTCTTTCCTATGTAGTTCTAGAGTAATACTATCCCATCTTTGTTGCACATACTTGTAACAATGATGAACCAATCCAACTGTCAGTGTCTGCATTTTTTTGTAATCTTGCATCCTCAATCTCATTATTTTTCCTCCTGGTCCTTTGTACTCTAGAATTTGTAACCGTTCATTTATGATTACATCAAGGTCCTTGGATTCCTTTCTTACTTGGAGAGAAATTGATTTTTCTCTCTCCTCATACTCCTCCATGAATTCACCCCTGAATCTTTCATTTCTAAAGTAGGATGCTAGTGCTATTACCTGTAAATCCACCAAAAACATCGAGGGGTTCCATTCTATTTCCTCTGGCACTACATAATTATGTAGATAATACTCACAAAGTTGGGCCTAATCACCTAGGGTAGAATCAGTAAAAATGTTGAGAAAATCAAATTTCCAGGTCATGGAAATTGGTTGGTTTGGTTGCTTATTAACCTATTGAATTGAAGACTCAAAAAATTTTCTTGGAGAAACAAGGCATAAGTTTTGGCTGGGGGTCTACACTTGACAATTTGGGCAACCTTGTTTGTTACCTCTTTCAATTTAACTACTAACTTACTTAAATCAATGTCTTTACGCTCTAGTATCTTTGTATGCTATGCCATCATTTCTTCCTTTTCATTTTTCCATTTTTCCCTTTGCTGAGAAAATTCTTGAGTAATCTTCCACAGTTGGTAACCAAGGGATGGAGTTGTATGATATGTAGGGGTTTTTGTAGCAGAGGACTTTTGATTTTCAACTGCAAGTTCTTTACTCCCTATTTTGACCATGGCAATTGTGCCAATAGGTCCAATTTTTCCCCAAGTCCATATGCTTGTAGTTTTTTCTTCCAACTCTTGTATCTTTATCTCCCTTTCTTTATCCTTCTCATAATTTTGAACCTGTTCCTCTAGATGTTCAATTCTTTCTACAACTTCCTACAACTCTTTCTTAATATTCCTATCCTCCAAAAACATTTCCTCCTCTTCTAAAAATTTTCCACCACAACCCCATGTATAATCATAACCATCATTACAAGGGCTAACTAGGGTTCTCTTTCTTATCTTATTGGAAAAAAATACATCCTTTGAGTCTGACTTAGAGGTGGTAGATATATACCACTTTCTTTTTATAGGCACATGTACATTCTCAGATGCTTTCCCTTTTATTTCTGAATCAATATCAACCATCATAACATTTTATTCTTGTTTTCCCTTGTCCCTTATTTCCTCTTTTGGTTTCTCTACACTCCCTCTCATAACACCCTTTTTCTTCAAATGACCTGAATGCCTAGGTGGGGTAGATTTCCTTCCTTGTGTACCCTTATTTTTCTTCTATACTTTAGAAGGTGTGGATGAACTACCTCTCTTTTTCTTATTCATGGGTGTTTTAGAGGAAGATGGAGTCTCTTGTGTTGCAGGTTGGTTAGAGGCTACATGTGGTAAATATTTCTCATTTTGTTCCTTAGATTCACCTTGGTTGTGGGTAGGTGAAGCCATAGGTGAAGCAGGAGGGGTTTCTCTTATAGGTCCAGTAGGTGATTCTGGGGCCTCTGGCTCTACAGGTTCCTTAAGGATTTGATTAATGTCTTGAAAAGCTACAAAATACTCCCAAGACACTTAGGGATGATGAATCCTAAAACTCATTTTTATGAATAGGTTTATCAGAAAATAGTGTGATAAGGCTGAATCATTTTACTTCCTCTAATATTCTTCCCCCATTCTTTTGAGAAAATTATAAAGATAATTGGGCACATTGACAATAGATTTTTGTGGAGATGACTTAATAATTTGAAATGAACAATATGCAATAGAGATATTCTACCATCACATGTAATGTACTTAATGATATAAGAGGCATAGGAGGACCATAGGTCTATGGAAATGATAGTCTTTTAGTACATTGTGATGAGGAGTCTAGGTTCTCTCTTGGCTTACTGAACTCATCTCTAGCTGCAACTACATTTTCTGGAGTAGGAAACTCAAGTCCAACCCTTGGTAGTCCCAACACTTGTGCAAATTCCACTTCTAAAGCATCCACCTTCAAACCCTTGACTGTGACCTCATCAAATTGTTATGTGGCTACAAATTTCCTAGTCATTTCTTCATTGTACTTTGTCAATTTGAGGAAGTAGTCTAGCCAACTAGCCCTTGTGAAAATGGGAAGACATAATGTGTCCTCCAATATCTTCTTGTGGGATAATGGATCTCTTTGGATAATGTCACCTCCCATGGTGAAATACTTTTCCTTTGCTTAATGTTCAAGAAATTCAGCTCAATTTCAATTTAGTCACCTTCAAACTCTCTCTTCACTGCTATATTCAAATGCACTTTTTCATTGCTCTTGCACTATAACTACAACAATTACATCCCTTCTTCCTATGTGTCAAATTAATCCAACTTAAATTGGGTTTCAATTAGCTCAAAATCTAGGATCATAGGGAACTGACAATTGAAATTAGCAGCAAAAGGTTATAGGTGCAAAAAGGATTAAGACAAAAAGGGTTTGCATGTCCATTTCTACATTTGGATTTTGGTGGTGAAAATGAAAAATTTGGCTGATATATTACCCCTTCCCCCCCCACCAACTTAATGTTTGAAGTGACCTCACTTCAACTCATGTGAAATAGGCGAAGGTATGATTGTAGAATATGGAAATAAATGTAATTAATAGATAGCATGCTAAATTTAATGTAGATACATAATGATTTTTTTTTAAAATTTATGTTAATTATGGTAGTTTAGTATGCGTACCTATTGGATGTGATTAATTGAATGCCACGTGTGTGAGGCTGATTGAAATGTATCCACAGTATGATATTGATGTGATAAGAGTTAATTGTAGTGTATGGTAAATGAATGACAGGGTGGCACATGTAATGAAATGAAGCGAAATGTATGGATGATGGGTGATGAAGTGATGATTCGAATGTTGGGAATTTTAATTGGTGACATGGAATGGAATGAACATGTTGCATGTACTTAATATGATAATACTAATGCTGCATGTGTGAGAAAAAGTGAAATGAAATGGGATGAATTGCAATTAATGTGACACAAATTTTTAAATGCTTTGACAAATAGCACTATGGGTACCTTCTGCAACAGGTCCCGAAATGAATTGTGACAACTCACATGTATTAAGCTACAGGTCCCTATTGTAACAAGGCCCAAAGTGTATTATAACAAATTTTCATACATGAAGCTACATGTCCCTTTATTAGTATGAAACATTTTGAGAGAAGATTTTGAATCATTGTAACTATGTTGTGTGTGCATAAAATTGTGGGATAGTAAATTATACTTGAGTGACCTCAGGAGATGAACTGTGTAGCTCATCTACTAAGGCACTGTGAGAACCGATTGTTTCTACTGTTGAGGTTGTATCCTATGATTGATTATCTATATCTAAACCATCACCTTGACCATATAGATGCATCAGTGAAAGAATAAAGTCATCTTTCTGAGCTAGTTGTTTATATATCTTCAATCTGTGTCTATTCACCAACAATGTGAATCTAACTACATATATAGTTTGTAACTTAATTGCTCCATTGGGAAATACTTGTTGAATTTAATAAGGTCCCAACCATCTTGACTATAACTTACCTTTATGGTCTTTGCACCTGGAATAATATAGCAAATCCCAGTCACCTACAATGACTCTTTGACCTTTATAAACTAATTATGCCATTTGGTTCTCTATTTTTGAATGATCTATGTATGATGCATTGCTTCCATTATGATTTCATTCAACCCATTTAAACTATGTAACCTTTCTTTTTGTGCTTTTGTCAAATCCATGCCTATATCTAGTGTTCTCCTAAGTGTATTATACTCAAACTCTATTGGCAAAGTTGCTATTTTCCCATAGACTAACTCATAAGGTGTAAAACCTATAGTAGTTTTTCATATTGTTTTGTAGGCCCATACTACTTTAGATAATCTCGATGCCCTAGTCCTTCCTATGAATTTTTATCATCTTGGTCAAAATATTCTTAATTTCTTTGTTGGTAATCTCTACCTACCCATTGGCTTAGGGATGATAAGGTGTGGATTTTCTTTGTCTTATTGAATATTCTTTAACCATATGATAAATAAGGTCAGAAGTGAACTAAGGAACTTGGTTAGTGACAATTTCTCTAGGTAATCCATACTTGGTAAATATATCTTCATACAAGAACTTAGCTACATTACCATCTCTTGCAAACTATAATGCCTTGACTTCAACCCATTTTTTCAAATAGTTTATACATACTAGGATGTATTCTTTATTATTAGAGGCTAGTGAAATTGGGCCAATGAAGTGAAGCCCCCATTTGTCAAATGGTGCTAGTGCTATTTGTGGTTGCAAAGGCATTTCATCTGACCTTTTTGGTTTTTCCATCCTTTGACATTTGTCACAACTTTTGGTATACTTCACTGAATCCTTGTGAAGAGTTGGCCAATAGTAACCTGTTGTCAAGATCTTAAATGTTGTCCCTTTGAATATAAAGTGACCCCCATAGGGCTCATCATGACAAGCCTTTAGAATCTCATAGACCTCATCTTATCTTATACATCTTCTCATGATATTATTTGGACCAATGTAAAATAAGTAACTAGCTACCCAAGAATATGGAAATCTTTTATGCACCAATTGTCTCTTTTCTCTAGGAGGGAAATGGGATGGAATTTTCCCTATCACTAGGTAATTTACAATATCAAAAAATCATGGTGTGTGTACTATAAGAGAAAACAAATGATCATCTAGAAAAGAGTCATCCACAACACCTTCTTCTATCTATGTAGGCAACCTAGATAGAAAGTTTTCCACCACATTAGCTTTTCCTGTCTTATCCACTATTGTCATGTCAAACCCCTATAGTAAGAACAACCATCTGACTAGTCTCCCCCCAACTACAAGTTTTTTCATCAAGTATCTTATAGCTGTATGGTCTGTGTGAATGAAGACTTGATAACTAGTGATATAATGCCCAAACTTGTTGATAGCATAAACGACTGCCAACATTTATTTCTCAATGACAATATAGTTAAGCTCAACTCCTTGCAAATTCTTGTTGATATAGTAGATGGCATATTCTTTGTTCCCTTCATTTTGTCCCATGACTGCTCCTATTGCAAAATCTAAAGCATTAGTGTGTATATGGAAAGGCAGTGTCCAATTTGGGCCCCTTAAGATAGGTGCTTGTGTTAAAGTTGTATTAAGTGCTTTAAAGGAATGCTGACATTATAAAATCCATTTAAATTCAATGTATTTAGTGAGTAAGACAAACAATGGAGTTGCAATTTTTTCTAAAATATTGGATGAATCTCCTATAGTAGCCTACATGGCCCAAGAAGCTCTTGACATCTTTTTGATTTTATCATGAAGTGTGGAAATGATCTCAATCTTGTTGGGGTCCACCTAAATACCTTCACTTGAGATAAAGTGTACTAGAAAAATTCCTTGAGTCATCATCATGAAACATTTTTCATGACTCAATGATAGGTTATGTTCTTTACACCTTTTCAAAACCTTTTCTAGATTGCTAAGTGCATCTTTATAGTTGTCTCCATATGTAGTGAAGTCGTCCATTTAGATTTCCATAGAATCATGAGCATAGTCTGAAAGGATACTTAGCACTGCTCTTTGGAAACCTGTTGGGGCATTACATAGTCCAAAGGGAAGAAAAAAATAGGCATAAGTATCCCAAGGGAATGTAAATGTGGTCTTATCCTGGTTCTTTGGAGCTATCTTTATTTGGTTATAACCACTAAACCATATAGGAAAAGAGTCCTTTTTCCTACTACAGGAATCAAGAACCCGGTCAATGAAAAGGTAGGAAAGTGATCCTTTCTTTATTTTCTATGTTCAACTCCCTATAGTCCACACATACCCTACATTTTCTCCCATGCAAAGTTTTGGATTAATTCATTTCATATCATGGTAGTCCCATGCAAAGGTTGTTGCATGTGCTTGCAACATAGTTTCAAGGAAGTTTTTCACTCTTCATTTAATATATCATTGATGTTCAGGGTTTTACCTGGCATAATTTCCAAAGTTTTGGATTGTGATTGCACAAATGAGAGATCAAGGACACTAATTTTGGGAACACATTGTTGTGGAAAAAGAGAATGGAATAGTTGGGATACCTCTTCTGATGAATTGGTCGATATTATGTTCTGCAGTGGATTCTGTAGACATGAGAGACAGTCTTGTTGTTGTAGGTCCCTACAACAATTGTTTTGTATAATATGGTCAATTAAGTCATCCTCATCTTGGGTTCCTAACAAATGGTTGCATTCTATTGTCATGAGAGTTTGGAGTGAATAATGATCAAGTCCTCATCCAAGGTAGGCCATATAGTTTTCTCAAGGTTTTCATGAGGTTGGGCTGGTGGATAGAGAACCAATTTCTTAGTTATAGTCCCATTAGATATTATCATGTTCTCAGACCTACAACCTATGAATGCATTAGTTGTAGCTAACCATGGTCTACCTAAAATGAGTGGATATCCTACAAGATTAACTTTTGGTTGCAATGCTATAAAGTTTGCAGGACACTCCCATGAATCTAAGGCAATGAATAAATCCTTAGTGATTCCCTCAGGCTTTATTGTTGACCTATTTACCAACTATAAAAAAGTTGGTGTAGGTCTAAGGTTAGCTAACTGAAGTAGTTACATTGTCTCTTTAGTCATGACATTAATTCCTGCCCCTAGGTTAGTCAAGGTATTCTTGATAAGGGTCCCATTAATCTTAACATCCACTATTGGACTCCCAGGGTTTCTATATTTATGGACAGTGATATTCCCTAGCATAATATCAACAAGGTTCCCTAGGACACGAACTGTCTGAGGGTCCTTCCTTTTTCTCCCTGGTTTCTTTAGACATAGATCCCTTACTATCTTGGTATAGATTGGGATATCCTTGATAGCTTGGATGAGGGGAATCTTGATACTGACATCCTTAAGCTAACCCAATAGGTATGTCTCAGCTTGGTTATGATGTTTTTTGAATGGCTAAATGCTCAGGGAAAGGAAGCTTTGGACTTGGGGTAGTCTGGTTTACCTGATTTGACCTAGGTTCCAAAGGTGAATTATTTGAAGCTTAAGCTATAGGTTCCTTATCCCCCATCTCAGTGATTTGGGGGATGCCAATCCAACTAGTGTCTCCCCTGGTCAACTTGAGGTGGAAATCACTCACCTCTACCCAATAAGTGGGGTATTACATACCCTCATTAGTATAAGCCTAGTGGACAAGCTTGTTGTTAGGGTTAGGTGTAGGTTGGGTAGGTGATTGTGGTGGTCTAGGTGGATGAGATGTGTTTGAGGGATTAGGAATAATAGCCTATTGTTGTGATTGAGAAGGAATCAAAGGCTATTAGTAATTCACATTTTGTTGTTGCCACTACTGACCTTTTTTCCATTGTGGTTGTCATTGATTTTGCTGTAATGGCCATTGAGGGTTGTAATTGGCACCTTGAAAATTTGGCTATAACCAAGCATTTGGTTGCTACTAGTTCTAGTTTTGTTGGGGGTTTTTCTATTGGTTTTGATTATTTGGCCAAGGCTGAGAATTCCAAGAAGATAAATTTTGATTACTAATAGGAAAAGATGTATTAAAATTAAGAGGGTTTTGTGGCATACCTTTCCTTGACTGCCATGGCCTTATTTGAGAAATATAAAATAGTTGTCTGTATTCTCCTTCCAATGGTTGAAAATTAGGTTTTTATGACTTTTCTTTTGTAATACTAGCAACCCTCTTGCACTTGCAATTTGCTTTCCTTTGTCTGCAATTGGGGCAATATTTAGTGAGCATAGCTTTAGCCTCTTCTTGTTTCTTCTTGATATGCAGGGTGTCCAATTGAGTAGCTAGGTGACTTATGATATCCTCCTTCTTGTTGGACATGTTATCACTTGAAGTTGCACCTTGTCGAACCTCGATGTTCAATGCCTCACAGTAACATGGGAAGACCTCTAAAGTCGGGTCACTTGTAGATAGAAGTCAACCTTCCGAGAAGGCTTCCACTTCCTTGGTGTCACCTAAACTACTAATTATTTTGAGGAAAAGGGATAAGGAGTACATAAATTGAAAAATTAAACTCTAAGGTGATGCACCAAAATGCCAGGAACAATGAGATACTCAATTTACACTTGAATACTGATGGTGAACATAAGATTACACATCAAATTTTGCAAGCCTTGCACTAACATTTCACAAACAGGTTCGATTCACACACTTTTTCCAGAGAGGAAAGAAAGATTTTCACAGATCAGAATCCATGTGTGACTAAGTGAACATAATTTATAATTTGTATAATGATACTTTTGCAAAGGAAGGCATGAAACAAAAGATAAAGTTATGAAGGAATGAAAGAAATTCACAAAAATAAATTAATCATGAACCTGAAATGCACAACACTTTGCATGAACAAGATGGAAATCTGAATATCGACAGTGATCAAGGTAAGATTTATATAACCTGCTCCAAGTTGAATTACAAAAACCTGCTAGTCTGAGAGAGGACTGCAAAAAGGGTCACCGACTTTAGAAGAGCATACATCTGAACTCCTTTTTAAGAAGGCAAAAAATGCCTTATATATAGACTATGACGGCCCCCCAGGGCTTACAAAAATATCTGAGCTCAGAAAGATCTATCCTCAGATATTTTGATTGAAATTAATGTTGAAGCCTGTGTGTCAGTGAAGAGTTACCCTCATAGAAGCCTTCTGATATTTCGTAGCTACCACATTCATTTGATCCTCGTGTCTTGTTGAGTTACTTTGGCTACCACGGTTTACCTTCAGATCTCTCTGATTGGTTGAGTGAATTCCACATAGCCTCCTCGGGTGATCAAAACCCCTTCCTGCAGAATCGCATCTCGGCGAGACACTGAAAGTATCTCACCAATGTGATTATGCCTTTCTGAAGCTATTGGCATATCATGGAGCTGTCGTTGAGACTTCTGGCGAGCCCAAAAGATCATACCGATGTTAATGGAACCATCGAAAAGACACCGTTTATCGCCAAGAGGTCTAGCGGTTTAACAAGTCATGTGGAGATCCCCTTCTATTGTTGAGTCTGCCCTCATTGCCGGGTAAGAGCTATTGATGTCAC
>VDFB02173602.1:0-25612 GCA_007258455.2 Sequoia sempervirens
TATATAGTTTTCATCATAAGCATTTTCCATTTAAAAATGAACTAAGAACAAAAGAAGGTATGTCACAAGTATGTATATGTATATAGAAAAAATCTATGTGCATACACATATATGTGCCTACTTAAGTTTTTGATTGTGCATATATTCTAAAATAATCATATTCATATTGTAATTATTAAATAATATTCCATTTGACATTTCTTATTTCAAAAATAAAGAATCAGAACAAGTCTATATTAATAGTTTCAGGAATACTATTTTTTCTTTTGCATTTGCACAAAATTGTGATACTCTAACATTGATGTTTACATATGAAAATTCATTGTTTAAATATAACCAACACTGTTTCCTACTAAACAATTATAGGACAAGCTATTTATTAAATAACATTCTCTATTTACAACTATTCAATGTTGTTCTAGCTAAATAGTTTAATGATCATGGTTGTTTTTAGCTACAAAGATAACTTAACAACAAAACAATGTCATTTGCAATAGATTATTCACTAGTTACATCAATACAATCCTGTTTCAAACTAAATAGTTACATTTTATGACAAAAAATGTCATTTTCGAATGGAAGACTCATTGTTTGCAACTATTCATTGTTGTTTCAAGCTATTTAGATGCTAAATGATAAGATGACAATTAAATGTTCACTATTTTAAAACAAAATAGGTTTTTCCATAATGAATAAAATAAACAATGTTGTTTTTTGAATAACACATATTTTCTACAGCTTCTCATTTATCAATTTCAAGAAAGCCAAAATATTTCTCTAACAAATCAAATAGCCTAGTTTCATACATGAAAATAGAATGCCCAATATTCAAATCTTGAATACTTTCATTACTGAAACTCAATGTGTAATTTAATAATATAAAGAATCTAAGTTTTACATGCTTGTCAATGTATAACATGAGAAAATATTTTGGTCAAGAGATAGGCATAGAAGTTCCAAGTCCTAAGAAAAACTCATGCCTATTTAGGATACAAAAGAATAAATCATTGGTTGCTCTATGCATACAAGTCATATTCAACATGCAGACTTATGTTGGTATCATAAACATATTAAGGAATCAACTTGTCAGTCCTTTTAGATTGACCCAAGCAAGGAATAGTGATTCTAAAAGTAAAAATAATTCCATTGTTCCTATTGAACGAGGCCAGCTTCTCACAAAAAAAAATACACATACATATGCAAAGTTCTAAAATCATCTGTTAAAGCCCCTTTACCATGATTGGCCCATCTGATAATGATCCTTAGTATAATGATCCTTAGTAATTATAAAAATGAAATACTAGGAATCATGCCCCTCCCATAGGATCATTAGTCGATCCTTATCAAGGATAATCTATGGTAAATAACATAGTTAATCAAAAAAAAATTTGATAGCCATTATAAGGCTAGCACCATCGCGCAAAATAAGAATGAAGGTCAAGCTATTTAAGGCTCTCGATCCTTGGCCTAGTTTTTCAAATAGTCATGAAGGAAATAAACTACAATGGTTTCCATATGAAGTGGGTCATAGGCCATATGACCCCCAGAAGGTGGTTGACAATACTCATGCATTCGGCTCAAGACCGATTCAAACAAAAACAATAGCTCACATTTTTACTATGCTATGAAAACATTTGATAAAATGAAGGAATGCTTCTAGCATATTTCAATAATGGAAATAAAACAAATTCTATTGCTAAAAGAGATCGACTTACCTCCAATTCGAGCTTTTGTGAAATTTTTTCTCAAATTTTTCCCCTGTCTCAAGTTCTTCATCTTCTTTTTTCTTTCGAACCCCCAATTTCTTCTCTTCTCTTTTCTTTTCTTCCAGGGTATCAATAAAAAATGGAAACAACAATGTATTTTTCATGTTACTAGGAGATGACATTATTGCCTTACCGCAGGCCACTACTTGGTTTTAATATTATCATTAAACTTGTGGTAGACCATGTCCTTTGTGGGATGCCTTCATGATTTTTCATTGATTTCAAATTGTTTGATTTGTAATATATTGGTTATCAAGTTTGAATTTGATATGAATATAAATATGTGTACATATATATGTATGTATGTATGTATGTATGTATGTATGTATGTATATATTTGCTGTAGAAAAATGGCCCTTTGACATTTTCATGGTCTTTTAGGTGTTTCTTCATATATATGTATGTATGTATGTATGTATGTATGTATGTATGTATATATTTGCTGTAGAAAAATGGCCCTTTGACATTTTCATGGTCTTTTAGGTGTTTCTTCATGATGCTTGGTCCATTTTTCTTTGATTTAATGTTGTATTGTGGCTTAAACATTCACATTAGGTCTTTAAAATTCAAATTATGGTGTCTTGTGAAGGTGTTGTGAAGTGCTGTAAAACATTTCTACACATTTCTAGACTCTATTAATTACAATTCACCTAAAAATCACTTTTTCATCACTTATTAAGTCCTATTTTAAAGTGTTGTAAAGTCTTGTAACAAGATTTCATGCTTTTCTAGGCTTAATTTTACTATTTACACCTTTCTTATGCTTTAATTGACCCCTTTATGCACTCATAAGGCTTAATTAAGTGTGTTTTTAATCTAAACCCAACAAACAACATTAAATGTGACTTAATTCCTAACACCCACTTTCAAGTCCAAGGTGGGACCCATTCGCCATGGGTGGTGAATGAGTCCCTCTTGGCTCCAAATTCAAAATATTTTAAATTTTTTTTCAGGTTTTAATTCAAAATTACCTTATGTCGGCCTATGATGAGGTATCATCAGGTTACTAAGCCAAAAGTTTGTATAAATATGTGTTTTTCTCCTCATTTTATATATCTTAATTCATTCAATCAATCTCCTCATTCACTAAGCATTCAATTAGCATTTTAACACTTTACATCATTCAATCAAGCATCAATCAAGAATCTTAGAGCAACCATTGATATATCTTCAGATTTCTTCAACAAGGTTTGTGAGTTTAGGACATTTGAATTTTGTTTATTCATCTTCCCTTTTTCACTTCATTTCATTTCTTCATTAAGTTTTTGATTACCAAAGTTGGATTTGACCAAGGAAATCCCCATAACCTAACCCTTAATTTTTTTTCCTCTTTTACATGTGTGTTTGCAAATTTATGTATGTAGATTTGTCAAGAAATTAGGTGTTGAAAAGTGGAGAAGAAGTAAAAAAAAAATTCAAGTCAAATCAACCATATTTCAAGCTTGGAGACAACCTACAATCCATTTTCTGTAGATTTGACTATACCAACCTGACAAGAAGACAAGGTAAGATATGGTGAATGAGTCCCACCTTAAGGTTGGAAATCTAGATTTTGTCAAATTCTAGATCACAACACTCAGAAACCTGCTTTTAGAAGTTTTCATTACAAGCAAGACTGATTCACCACCAGTGGTGAATGAGTCCCACTGGCGATATTCAATGACTTCTATCAGCATTGAAGACACTCTAGATTCTTCATAAACTCCTAGGTGCACTCTGATTCAACCATTTTCAATTTTGTTATGCATTTGTTCATACTTTAGTTTATGCTTGGATATCACACTATGTTTTCAAACATTGCATATTTCCTAGACTTTGCATTCATAATCAGTCAATTACTTAGCTTAGTTGCATTTAGATAATCTCATTTAGTCTTAATAACATCATACATTTCCTAATTTGAGTGAACCAAATTTATTTTTCATGAGGTTTATCTCTCTCCTTTTAGGTGAAACATCCTATGAGTGCAAGAGTAGCCTATAAGCCTCATTCCCAAATATATATATATATATATACATAGATATATATAGATATACATATACATACATAGATATATACATATATACATACATACATAGATACATTCATGTGTAAATTGTTTGTTTGGGAGAGCTTATAAGTTCTATATGCTATCATTCAAATTAGAGAACTTTAATTTCCTCTCGAGCATCCATATATATAAACTAAAAGGAATTTATTTTCACTTGATTTTCACCTAATGAAATATCTTATCCTTTTTAATTATTTTTTACAATACATACTTTCATTTTCTTCAAAACATGGAGTTTGAGTAGAAAATTTAATCTACAAGCCATTCATTTTCAATCACTGAAACAATTTAAGTCATGAAATTGTGTTATTCTATATATGCGAAATAGTTCACATGTAAGGCATCATATCATTTGTGGTGTGTGCTCCCAGATTCTAAATGGCTTATTATTCTATCCAACTAAACAATCCTACTTCAATCATGTTCTCATCCTTCAACCTGTCACCCTACAACTACACACACTTGCGTTTGCAAATTTATCAGTAATGTTCAATTCTTGATAACATATAAGATAATTTCTAAAAGTTCACATAGTCAACATCATTCAACTTATTTCATTCAATTTTTGAAAGTTCCAAAATTTTTATTTAATATATATTGATTTTTTTTCAATAATTCAATTTCATATAATAATAAGTATGCAATAAAATTGGGTTATGACAGTTTAGCATTTGAGCATTCTAAATCAGGTCATTGTTTTTATTATAAAAATGATGGTGATAATTTATTTTCTATTGCATTATATGTTGAGGATATGTTATTTATTAGCAAATGGAAAGGTATGATTTCAAAACTGAAATCTCGACCTATTGCTAAATTTGGAATGAAAGATCTTGGTGTAGCTAGACACATTCTTGGGATGAAAATTAAAAGAGACAAACTGTAGAGAAAGCTATGGTTTGGCCAAAGTAACTATGTCAATTCAATTTTATAGAGATTTAACATGTAGGATTGTAGACCATTGTGCGTTCTTGTTTTAGTTGAAACAAAGTCATATATTTTAGATTTTCCAACATCTCCATAAGAGATGGAACACATGACTTGAGTTTCTTACTAGAGTGAAGTTGGAATTTTAATGTATGCTATGGTTTGTACTAGAGCAAACATTTCTCAAGAAGTGGGAGTTCTTTCCAAATATATGTATAATATTGATAGATTTCTTTGGGATGTAGTTACATGAGTCTTCAGATATTTGTGTGATACCTCAAATTATTCCTTGTGTTATCATAGTAATTTTATTAAAGACGATATTTCCTCTGATATTCATGGTTATATGGATTCTGACTAGGTAGGTGATGTGGATAGTAGATGATCCTCCAATGCTTATGTGTTTACTTTATTTAGTGGTGCAATCAATTGGATGAGTAAGTGACAGGTTATGGTTTCTTTTTTCACTACTAAAGTGAGTATATGGCAGCTACTCATATATGACTACGTCCAAATATTGGAATAAAACAAGGTGCAGTGACAATTTATTGCGATAATCAAAGTGTGATGTGTTTAGCTAAGAACTCAAAATTTCATGCTAGGACCAATCACATTGATGTACAATATCATTTTGTTTGAGATGTGGTCAAAGATGGCAGGGTGAGGTTGGTTAAGGTAGAAACTTTGATGAATGTTGTTGATTCTATAACTAATTCTATAAGCTTTGAGAAGTTTAGATGGTGTTTAGATATTATGGGCCTTTTGGCCCCTAGAAATTAAGAGGCAATGTTTACTCCCTCGTGTTTCTCTTTCAAGGTGTTTGACAAGTTAGAGATTTATTGGGAAAATGTGTCTCAACCTTGCAATTATATAGAGATTATTGTTGATAGGATATATATATATATACATTTCCTAGTTACACCGATAGGTGTAATATACAATGGTAGAAAGGGGAGGAGTGGGATGCATGTAAACAATTTTTTGTTAACTTTTTCAAGAAACTACTAAAATGGCTAACATATAGTAAATAAATGATACATTGTAAATCTAGACTGTTAATTTTTTGTTAACTTTTTCAAGAAACTACTAAAATGGCTAACATATAGTAAATAAATGATACATTGTAAATCTAGACTATTAATTACTAGGTTTTAGATATCATGGTGGATTTTTTTGGCCTATCCTTCCTTATAAAGTAACCCTATTCTATGAGGGTGTTGTACTAAAATTGTAGATAGTGATGTATTCTAAGATTCTAATAGTTGTAGTGTTGTCTCTGGATCTCTAAGTTGTGATACTCCTGTGAGAAGCTTGCTCTACAAGTATATTGTAATCTTTTTTTATTTTTGAATGATATATTGGGCTTTTTTTGGAGTGTGGGGTTTTTCTCCCGAAAGGGTTTTCCCAATGTAAATCACTATGTCATAATATTCATGATATTTATGTTTATTTTTGTTTAAGTTTCTATAACTGCTAAAGATCTATTAAATTTTTTCATTATTCTCCCCTCATGATTAGTGTAGGAAGTTTTTCCGCTATCTTAGCTTCCTTACATAGACAAATAGATCCTATTTCATGTTTTTTAGGGTGTTTGTGACCTCCATTTCTAGATTATAGTGATGGATGTTGGTTCATTCTCCTCTTCCTTGAAGTTCATTTTCTTACTGCCCCAACTCGTAGCACTAGGACCCTCTCTTCTTTGGTCACAACATTTTTTCCTTTCTCTTTAGCTAGTGGCTCTCTCATATTACTATTACCTTGATTCCCAACATACATCTACTCCTCCCTTAGGTGAGAAATTTAAGAGTCTCTAGAAAATATTCTTAATTAAATATTGGCTAATTTTTAATAGGCCCTGAACATTAGAATCTAACTCTTCAACCTTCTTCTCCACCCCTAGAAAAAATTTCGCAAAGAACCTCTTAAAATCTAAGATAGAGTTTTCCAATCCATCTAATATTTCTTTTGACTCATTCAACTCAAACTATGAAGTCCCCTTAGTATCATTAGCAAAATTCTCCTTCTGGCCTCTAATTTTAACACTAATTTTATTAATTTCAAGAACGAACCATTTAGAAATCCTAAAATTGAAGAAAACCCCTTCCATTGCCATTTCTAAAACATCAAGTATATCCACATTTTGATAATGAAAGATAGCAGAAATCTTTAGAAAGGGGATGAATGTTACCCATGCCACAAGTGACCTTACCTAAGTTATTCCCCACATACTTCATAGCCACAATTGGCACTTTCTCTTTTCCTTTACTTGAACCAACTCTAATACCTTTTAGCCATTGAATAAACTTTATATGCATATTTTGGTCTTCCACTTCATCCCTCTTTTTTCCCTTCCACTTCATTCATCTCTTTGCCCTTTTTCTAGCAAGACAAAAAATGTTTCACCTTCTAAATGGAATTTCTCTACACATTAAGGTCCTCTTCTTCATCCCCTATTTGTAAGCCATCAAACAAAGATTTTTTTGTTTTCTTTTTAGGTGGTCTTCTTAGCATTCCCCTTACTATTCTTCTACTAACCCAACTCTAAGGGAGAGGAAGTACAAACCTCCACTCACTCATCCCCAACTTTAGATTCCATCTTCAAATCACCATCTTCACCATCATCAAAGTTATTCAAACTCAAAGATGAATAATCCACCACTTTAGGTTTTTTCTTCTCAAGAAATTATTTATCTTTTAGAGAATTTTCAAAAAAAAATCCCTTTATGTGCTCCATGATAAGTAATATGATTCCCTCATGTAAGACATGAGACCTAAGATTTTTCCTATGAGATTTTACCAAGGCCTCTAGAGAAGCAAGTAAATAAAACTGATGAGGGAGCAAACCCCAGACACAGAAAAACACTCACAAAATAGAGAATAATCTTTTATTCAATATTATGAAATTCTTACATGCAGAAGATCACAAATCCTTGAGCTCTATGATACATGCAAATTATAGGCTTACAAAAAATTACCTAGATTCCCCTTTCACAACATGCGAACTCTCTTCCACAAAAAGTTACTCAAAAATCAGAAACTAGCCCCTAAATAGACCCATTTCGGTTTAGAACCAAATACAACATTCAAGATAAGATTTTTCGTGGTTTGGCACCAAATTTACAATTGGAAATTCAAATTTAAATTCACATTAAAAAATTAGCACATTTCTAAAATATGCACCAACTTCTGGAAGCCATAACTTTTAATCTGACTGTCAGATCTTCAATGATAATACCTTCTCGGAAAGCTCTCAAAAAGATGATTTTCTACAAAGTAGGCCTACAGCAGACCACTTTGGGATTTTCACAAATTTTTGGGCTCATCCGGAACCGTTTAGTGCCTCAAACTAGACTTGGAAGGTTTTTTAGGGAAAAAAGCAGATCCTAGAACTTGAATAACTTTCAACCCATGAATGATCTTGACCTGATTCTTTCACCAAACTGCTCCTTTTTCCATCCTAAACCTTCCCATAAGTTTCTATCTTCCCACGCCTTAAAACTCACACCTGCTAAAAATAGCAGTTGAGCAGAAAAAGTAGAAAAGCAGTTCTAAAAGTTGGAAACTCTTATTCGACGAAAAGGGTATCCAAAAATGCAAAAACATCTACAAAAAGAAAACAACAGGAACAAAAATGGAAAGCATCTTTTTGGGTGATGCAAGATTTCCCTCACACCACTAGATGCTCCTGCATTAGACACCCAGGGTAATTTGAGAAGTGACCCCGTCATGTCTCAGATGGTTGAGGAAAACCCAAACGATCAACCTCTACCTTAGACAACCAAGAAGAATCTTCCACAGGCCTTCCTTTCCATTTTACCAGATATTCTTCATACTACCTATTTCTGGTACTCCTTCCCACATGGCTATCTAGGATTTCTTCAATCTCCTCCTTCTTTGAAGTAGGTGCTGGAATGCCAAATTGTTCCATTGTTGGTGTCTCCTTTGTGCCACATTCATGATACTCTATCAAATCTAAAATTTTGAACACAGGGGAAATGTTGAATCCATTTGGTAACTCTACCTCATATGCATTCCTTGAATCATGTCTCTTCAAAATTTTACAGGGACCAAACTTCTTCATCTTCGGTTTGTTATACGTTCCCACTGGAAACCTTTCTTTCCTCAAGTGGACCATCACTTCATCACAAATTTGAAACTCCTTATACCTCCTCTTCTGATCTTCCTTAGCCTTATACTGCATATTCATCTTGTTAATATGTTCTCTTACCTTCTCATGTATATGCTTGATGTGCTCTGCAAAGTCTTCAGCTTCAGCACTTGTCTTCTTCTCTTGGTCCATCTTCCTCAATACTGGAGTGGTCATCAGACTACCTCCATACACAATCTAGAATGGTGATCTACCAGTGCTTCTGTTGACAGAATTGTTGTAAGAAATTTCAGCATGGGGTAAGATCAAGTACCATCCCTTGGGTTTATCTCCTACCAAGCATCTTAGTAGGTTACCCAAACTTTTGTTCACAACCTCAGTCTCCCCATCAGTTTATGGATGGTGTGCAGAACTAAACTTCAACTTTGTCTTCAACTTTTTCCACAAGGTCCTCCAAAATTATCCCACAAACTTGGTATCACGATCTAAGACTATACTCTTTGGCATACCATGTAGTCTCACCACTTCTCTAAAGAAAAAGTCAGCAATGTGGACTGCATCATGGGTCTTCTAGCATGGGATGAAATGTGCCATCTTTGAAAACCTATCCACTACCACTAATACTGAATCATTCCCTCTCTGTGTCCTTGGCAAACCAAGAACAAATTCCATACTTATATCCTCCCACGACGTCTGTGGTATAGGTAAGGGCTGATACAACCCAATATTTTGGCTCACTCCTTTAGCCATCTAACATACCCTACAACTCTGCACAAACTTCTTCACATCCTGTGATAATTGAGGCCAATAATAAAGCTCACTAGTAATGGCAATGGTCTTATCCTGACCAAAATTTCCTACCATTCCTCCACTGTGCTTCTCCTTTATCAGGTTCTCCTTCATGGAACTCCTTGGAATACACAATTGACTTCCCCTAAACAACATGCCATCCTGGATGATGAAATCCAACCACTTCGTCCTGTCAACTCTAACAGGCTCCTTGCAAGCTTTCCAAGCCTCTGCAAAATTAGGATCTTTAGGATACAACATCTTGAGTTCATTGAACCCAACCACTTTAATCTGCATCTTTGTCAACAATGTCTGCCTCCTACTTAAGGCATCTGCAACCCTATTCGACTTGCCACTCCTATGCTTTAAAAAAAAGGTATAACTTTGTAAAAATTCTACCCATTTCATATGCCTCTAATTTAATTTTCCCTAACTACTAAGGTACTGTAATGCTTGATGATCAGTAATTAAAACAAACTCCTTCGACAACAGATAATGTCTCCATTTCTTTAATGCTTGGACTATTGCATAAAATTCTTGATCATATACATAGTACTTTCTCTTTGCATCATTTAACTTTTCACTAAAATAGGTAATGGGCTTACCTTCTTGGCTCATCACTGCTCCAATGGCATAACCACTGGCATCACAATCCACCTAAAACACCTTATTGAAATCTTGGAGGGCTAAAACTGGTTACTTTATCACCTTCTACTTCTACAGATCAAAACTCTTCACTGCTCCAGTGCTCCACTTGAACTCTTTTCTATCCCCTCTCATTGTTTCTATCAGGGGTGCACAAATACTACTGAAGTTTCTAATGAACTTTCTATAAAAATTGGCCAAACCATGGAAAGATCTCACCTTAGTAGCAGTTCTTGGGGTAGGCCATTCTAGAATAGCCTTCACCTTCTTTGGGTCCATCTTGAGACCTTCTGTTGAGACAACGAACCCCAAGTAGACTAACTCTTTCTTTACAAAACTACACTTCTTCAGATTAATCAACAATTTTTCTTCTCTCAACTTTTCAAAGACTCTATGAATATGCATCAAATGCTCGTCCAAAGTCTTACTAAAATCAAAATATCATCTAGATATACAATAATAAAACTTCCCAAAAACTCTTTCAATACCTCGTTCATGAGCTGCATGAATGTGCTTGGTGCATTGGTTAGCCCAAAAAGCATGACTAACCACTTGTACAGGCCCTCTTTGGTCTTGAAGGCAGTCTTCCATTCATCTCCCTCATGAATCCAGATTTGGTGATATCCACTCTTCAAATCAATATTCGTGAAGTACTGTGCTCCACTCAAATAGTCCATCAGGACATCCATCCATGGCAAGGGAAATCTGTACTTGATTGTTATCTTATTTATGGCTCGGGAGTCTGTACACATCCTCCACTTCCCATCCTTCTTTGGTGCTAGTAATGCAGGTACTACACATGGGCTTAGACTCTCTTGAATCAAACCCTTTCTCAACAAATCTTGAACTTGTCTATTCAACTCCTCATTTTCTATAGGAGTCATTCTATGAGCTGCCTTATTTGGAAAACTGGCTCCAGGGATCAAGTCAATCTGATGACTGATCTTCCTCATTGGTGGTAAACCCTCAAGTACATTATCAGAAATAATCTCCTGAAACTTAGCTAATAGTCCAGAAACTTCTACTGGTACCTTCTCACTACCTTCCTTATCCATTCTAGGAATCAATGCATAACACATACGCTCATGCTTCATGCCTTCTAAAAATTTCCTTCCATCAACAAAACAAATTCTAGCACTACTGCATACCTTTTCTTCGTCCTTCTTCAGGGGTTTCAACTTATGGCGGACTCCATCCTTCATCAAGGAATAAGTGTTTGCATGGCCATCATGTACATCATGCCTATCGAACTACCACGGCCTCCCCAACAACATGTGACATGCATCCATGGGGATGATATCACAGAGTACCTCATCATGATAGCTTTCGATCTTGAACTTCACTAGGCACTGCTCATTGACCAGAACTTTGTGGTCTTTCTGCAACCAGGCAATCTGATATGGATGTGCATGCCTTTCCCTTTTTAGCTTCAACTTCGTAACCATCTCTTCTGACACTAGATTATCGATGCTCCCACTATCAATAATGACATCACAACAATTTTTCTTCACACTTGCACCTTGTGTGAAACATATTCTTCCTCTTTTCTGGCTCCTTCTCTTCCGTCACCAAGGCTCTTCTAACCACTAAGGCTTCTCCCCTTTCAACATCATTTGCATGTACAACCCTTCCATGGCCTTCTAGCCTTCTTTCTGTCCTTCCTTGGTGTTGTGGACATTTATAGGCTTGATGCCCTTCTTCACCACAATGGAAACAAGTTCCTCTGAAACCACCTCTTCCAGGCCCTGGCCCAGATCTTCCTCGTCCTCTGCCTCTTTGATCACCACTATTTTGATCACGAGGGCGGTAGAAGTTATCATTCCTCTGGCTTTGACTAGTACCCACATCTTCATTTCTCCTTTCATCCTCATTTCGGCTTCCAAAAGATCTTCCACTAACCCTTCTGCTTTGACCTCCTCGGCCTTTTTTCTTGCTGTCAAATCTTTTGTTCAGCTTCTCCTCAACTTTCAGAGAAAAATGGTATGCATCCTCAATGGTGGTCATTCGGACCAGGCTTAGCTCCTCTTGAATGATCGGTTGTAACGCATTAAGATAACGGGCTACCTTCTCCTTGTTGGCTTTTGCATGGCCCGTTCTGATGATCATCTTATGAAAATATTTTGTGTTTTATTTCACAGATCTACTTCCTTGCTTCAACCCTTGCAATTTCTTCAGTAGATCTAACTCGTAGTCTACTGGTATGAACTGCTTCTTCAGTTTCTCCACCATGCGATCCCAACTGATGTTCTTTCCTTTTCCTCTTCGATTTCTCTCCAACTGGACCTCTTTCCACCAAATATTGGCATGGCCCTTCAGCTTCATTTTTGCAAACTTAACTCGATCTGGGTCCTTTACTCCTTCATACTCAAAATATTCTTCTAGCTTGTTGATCTAGTCGATCAACTCTTCCGGGTTCAGACTTCCGAAATAACTGGGGACTTCTATTGTGGGTCTTTTTTTGATCTTAGAAATGGCCCTTATCAGTCACATCTGATCTTGATCAATTGCTTCTTCTTCCTCTTCTATGTCTGAATCTTCTACCTCTTCTTCATCCTCACTTTCTCCTCTCCTTCCTGAGTCTAACCCTCTTCTCATTTGTTCCTGTAATGCATCAATCTGTCTCTAGAGGGCTCTGAAACCCTCAGCCACCAATGGATCTCTTCCACCAGCATTTTTGCCACCTCTGCCACCTTTGGCACCACCACACCTACCAGGAATCACTCTTGGAGGCATCTTGAAGATCTTGAACCCAAAACCATGGTCTGGTGCAAACTGCCTCATGATCGATGATCTATTCACATGCTCAAGAAAACCCACTCTAATACCACCTGACGAGGGAGGAAACCCGAGACACAAAAAAACACTCATAGAATAGAGAATAATATTTTATTCAATATTTTGAAATTCTTACATGTAGAGGATTACAAATCCTTGAGCTCTGTGATACATGCAAATTACAGACTTACAGAAAATTACCCAGATTCCCCTTTCGCAACATGCAAACTCTCTTCCACAAAAAGTTACTCAAAAATCAGAAACTAGCCCCTAAATAGACCCATTTCGGTTTGGCACCAAAGACAACATTCGAGATAAGATTTTTGGTGGTTTGGTGCCAAAATTACAATTTGAAATTCAAATTTAAATTCACATTCAAAAATTAGCACATTTCTAAAATATGTACCAACTTCCAGAAGCCATAACTTTTAATCCGACTGTCGGATCTTCAATGATAATACCTTTTCGGAAAGCTCTCGAAAAGATGATTCTCTACAAAGTAGACCTATAGCAAACTATTTTGAGATTTTTACAAATTTTTGGGCCCATCCGGAACCATTTAGTGCCTCAAACTGGACTCGATAGGTTTTTTAGGGGAAAAAGCAGAAACTAGAACTTGAATAACTTTCAACCCATGAATGATCTTGACCTGATTCTTTCGCAAAAATGCTCATTTTTCCATCCTGAACCTTCCCATAAATTTATGTCTTCCCATGCCTTAAAATTCACGCCTACTAAAAATAGTAGTTGAGCAGAAAAAGTAGAAAAGTAGTTCTAAAAGTTGGAAACTCTTATTCAACGAAAAGGGTATCCAGAAATGCAAAAACATCTACAAAAAGAAAACAACAAGAACAAAAATGGAAAGCATCTTTTTGGGTGATGCAAGATTTCCCTCACACCACTGGATGCTCCTGCATCAAAAACAGAAAAGATACCAGAAGCTTATGCCTAGGGTGGTTGAGAAAATTAAAGTACACACCTAGTAGAGTAGTAAACCACCCATCCAAGGTGATATACCACATTATCACACAAAAAATATAAGCCCAAATGGGTTTGATAGATAATCTATCATAATCCCATGAAATATTAACCAATTTCTTCCTTTCACCACCTTTAAAAAACTAATTCAAGGCATCCTCATTTCCTCTCTTGTCCTTGAAAAAAAATTGACCTAGAAGTTGCAACTCAAAAAATTGGGCAATAAATTCCTCTATGATAGAAAATTCAACACCATTCATTGTGAGAGTCTTGTTTGTCAAACCTTTCAAAAAAATATTTGAAGCTTCATGGTAAAAAACATGAAGTCACTCCATAAAGCGGGTGAGGCCTCCTTTTTAAAAAATTCTCCACACCTTGCTCTTATTTTTCACACACTCACAAGAGAGTAGCTCTACTCAGTTGTGATCGCCTCCCATTTTCTCAGTGTAGATGCTCCACTAAAATTTCTAGATCCTTTTCTCTATCAGTTTAGAGAAAATATAAATAGCTCAAAAATGACCATAAAATGTGCAAGGCAACAAACACCTGTCCCACCACTCCTCATAATTTGTGCTTGTTAGCATTAATCAGTATGACCAAGGCTTCAATGGGTACTCAATTGTACTTATCCTAAATCTTGGTATTCATTATATTGACCCCCTCATGGGGAAAAAAATCCATGGAGTTCCCCTCCCTCAATATATGGGAAATGTTGACATCTTTAAATATGTGGATCATAGCAATAACATCATAGATGATTGTTTCAATGTTCTAGCTAGCTTTTCTAAGATTTTGTACACACCTAATGATTTTAAAAGAGTCCCCCTTGATCCAAACCTTTCTAAAACCTTAGTCCATTTCCAATTTAATCACACTAAATTTTTCTTTGGCCTCCACTCGGTGATTGGTTTGGGTTCGCAATGGGAGTGCCACATACACTTTGCTTGATGGCAATATATTTATTGTTATTGTTAGGACCCACATGGATTTAGTGACCCCTAGAATTTAAAGTTTCTAAAAGATACAAAAAATGCTACATTTAATGAATCAAATTTTGCTTCTAAATGGAGGTTTAGATAATCATATATTGATCTCATTATAACTACTACAACCATTTAGTTTAGCCAATCATAGTAGGAATTAGAGTAGAGATTTATAAGATATAATATCAATTTTCTAAAAGAAGATATTATTACATATTATATTTAATATTAGAAAGAAAAAAATAATAATATAAGGTAATATATAATATGTACTTTATATAATACAAATTAAATCATATAAATTTAATGATACTTATTATTATATGTATAAATTATATTTTTATTTTTATATATTTTATTTTATAATACTAATTGTTAAATATAAATCTTGAATTATTATAATTATTATATTATATATATTATAAAATATAAATTAAATCAAATATGATATATTATATTTATTATTATATATAATATTAAATATATAAATTTTACTATTATTATTAGTACTTGCCTTAGGCATGGTACTTCTATAATGACTGACTTTTTTTAGTTAACTAGTTATTAATAATTTAGTTTTCAACAAATCAAAACAATATTTAAACAAAAATTAAAATAAAATTCAATTTCGTAAAGTGAATTTGTAAAATATTTAACTTTACAAATTATAAAAAATATTTTTTGTGCATATGATTGGTTATAAAAGTTATGTGTGTTATTGGCAGATAAAGCAAATTAATTTTTTTTGAAAGAATGATTTTTGATTTTTTGCTTTATAAAATCATTTCATTAAATCTTTGTAAAGTAAATAAATGTTACTTAGTTTGACATTTTTTAAGAGTGATTTGTTTTATGTATGTAATTTTTATTTTTTTTATCAAAGATAATATTACAAAAATCAATTAATTATTATAGAGATTTGGATTCACACTATTAAAAAAAAAAAAAAATTAAAAAAAATGTATTATTTTTTCATTAAACTAATATTTTATAGAATTTATATATGTAATATTAATTTATATAATATATAATATAGGTTATTTTATGTTGTAGGTTCTCCTTTCATATATATTTATATATATTAATAAAATATATTACTTAACTATAGTGTTAATTATAATATTAATATTAATATTATTACTATTAATATAATAAATATAATAGTAAATCACTATATTAATAATTATAACAATATTTTAAAATATATTAATATTATAATACTACCTATTTAGTTATTTTATATAATGTAATTTATAAATTATTAATATTAAATTAGAATATAATATATTTATTAAATTAATAGTATAATTAACTTCAACTATAATATGAAGATTTACTATCAAATTCAAAATCAACTATCAAATCAATTAAGAATTATTTTTAATAATAAATCATTTGATTATTTAATGTTTAGCAAGTATTTATTCTAAAGAATGAACTCAACTTTAACTTTATTAGTCATAGTTATGTCTAGTACAAACAATTCATAAATTACTTCCTTCTCTCATTGAATGGGTTCATTATATAAACATTTAAATGTGTTCAACTTTAATTTTTTTGAAAAACAATAACACCAAACAATAAAAGTTTATTCCAATTTATTTTATTTTCAAATATTTAACATCAAAAAAGAGATTTATATTACATAACCATAACATATAAAAAACCAATGCTATTAATAAAAAAAAAACTAAAAAGTCAAAACTAAAATACAACAATTAAAAAAAATTACATTTAATTTTATTCACATTAATTAAACTTACATTTATTTTTATTCCAACTCTATAATCTCTAATTATAATACTACAAAGGCAAGTAGTGGCCACTACATGACACTTCTTATATATTATATTCTACAAATAAAAAGTACTTATAAAAAAGAAAAAATATAAATATGAAACTATTATAGTTAATAATTAGTGTACATTCTATATTATGTTATATTAGTTATACATTATTTAATATATTTATAATATTATAAAATATATTATGTTGTTTATTATTTATATTTCATGTAGTGTAATATATAACATAATATTTAAAATATATAACACTTATTATATAATTGCATTATATTCAACATTACAATTGACACTAAATATTATTTAAGTCTTAGTACATATTATATACTAATGTATACATTAACTAATTTATTAGAAACTAGCAGATCTAGGAGAGAAAATCCAAGCACAAATTAACAATACACATGATTGTATTTAGATGACCCAAATTAAAATGAGTACAAATCCTCGCATATATAGGCAAGGATGATGCAATCAACCTATAGGTAGGTGGATTGGTAAGAACCGAATAAAGTGACACAAAAGAGTAGACAAATGTCCTATAGGTGTGTGTCGTAGAAAAATGGCCCCTTGTCATTTTCATGGCCTTTTAGGTCTTGTTTCATGGTCTTGAGACTATGTTGCTTTGATTTTATGTTGTGACATGGCTGGAACATGGTTATTTAGGTACTAAAACTCAAAGAACAATGTTTTGTGAAGGTGTTGTGAAGTTTTCCAAGAAATTTCTACATTCTTCTAGATTTTATTTAATACAATTTACCTAAAAATAACCTTTTTACACATCAACAAGTACTATTTTGAAGTTTTGTAAAGTCTTGTATCAAGCTTTCATGATTTTCTAGGCACAATCTCCTTATTTACACCTTTCTCATGCTTTATTTTGTCTTTTTATGCCCTCATATGCTTAATCAAGTGTATTTTTGCATATTATCCTGAAAAACAATATTAAACACAACATTATTTCTAACACATGGTCTTAGGTCCTAGGTGAACCCATTTTCCATGGGTGGCGAATGAGTCCCCCTTGGCCCCAAATTCAAAACATTTCAAATTTACTTTTAGGATTTTATTAAAAATGACTTGACGTCGGCTTGTGATGAGGTAGGAATGGATAGTAAGGCACAATAATTGTATAAATAAGTGTTTTTCATCTCATTTTAACCCCCAATTCATTAAATTCACTTATCCACAAATAAATTCAAGTGTTCTACATCATCAATTGAAGCAACTATTGAAGCACTTTGAAGTAGCTATTGAAATTACTTTAGACATATAAGATCAAGGATTTTGTGAGTTAATAGCATTTGCGAGTTGTTATTTTACATTTCCTACATTTCACTTATTTCTATTGAGTTTGACCAAGGCAAACCCCTATTTGCTAAGCCTCCAACATTTTTCCCCTTTGCACGTGTATTTGTAGCCTTTGTTTTGCAGATTTGACAGGTTTAAAGGTGTTGAAAAGTGGAAATCAAGTCAACTAGGCTCTTTAAGTCAACATATCATTATTTGAAGCATTTTGAGTGTTTTTTGTCTTTTTCTTGTAGAACTAACTCTGGTAACCAAACATTTAGACATTGCCAAATCTAGTGTTGTAGAGTTGTCTAATTTTCTAGAAATATAGGAGTGGAATGATTTGCCACCCTTGGTGAATGAGTCCTACTTGAGGTCTCAAAATCAATATTTTGTCAGATCCTAGATCCTGACTGTCAGAAATCACTTCCTGACACTTTTTCACCAATAGGAGGACTGATTCACCACCCTGCACTAATGAGTTCCACTATGAAAAACCAGTAAAATTCATCAGCATTCTAGACATTCAAGATAACTCTCATTTCATCCAAGTGCATTCATATTTACCCCTGTACCTTCTGTTCTACATAATTTCTTCATTTCCATAGTTATTTTCATATCACAATGTGTTTTCAAACATAGTTTAATTGCACTTTTGCATTCATTTTAGTTCAATTCAATTAGTCAATTACATTTATTTAAGTTCATTTACATCATATTACATCACACATGTCCTAATTTGAGTGTCACATAAGCATTTTGGACCTAGATCTCTCTCTTTCTAGGTGAAAAATCTTAGGAAGAGAGCAAGCATCCTAGGGTCCCAAAATCTATTGCACATGTTGGTGAACCTGAATTTTGAAAATTTTAAAAAATCTGATTGCATTTACATTTTTCATCCTAGTTTCCATTTGTAGTAGCATTCAATTAGGACATTGATTTGTTGTTGTATTCTAACACCTTTCATTTTGCATTAGTGAAATATTCATTTAGTTTATATTTTTGCATTCAATTTCATTGAAAAATGTAAAAAGTTACATTCTTCATTCATTATTACATTCTACAGAACATTTAAATCATCCTTCAAATTTTGAAAAACACAAAAAATTTGCATCTTGGAACTCATTCGCCACCTAGGGAAAATTAGTCCCTCTGCACTTTTTAGACAATAGCTTTGTGCTTTTTCTAACATTTTTCTACATTTCTATTTTCTGTATTTGCATCCCTATGAGAGTTAGCAAATATTTTGTTCTTTATATTTTGAAATTGTTAGAATAGCTTGCATTATTACCATTCACCCTTCCTTGGTGGTACTTGCATGAGTGTTTGGTGCCCCATTGATAATACCTTAGTGAGAAAAAGTTCTAGACTCATGGCATCCCAAGATAGTACTTTCATTATGGACCTTGGGATCTTATGAGCTCCTACTCCTGGTATGGACACTAGTGTATTAGGCCTTAAACTTACTACTTCCATGCCTTCACCTTTCCACCCTATGCATGTTGATAACCAAAACTAATCCCTTCTGCAAGAAGAGGTCATTAATATTCATGAGGATTTGCACATTTACAATAAGATTTGTCACTTAAAAAAATTTCCACCACTACTATACCTGCTATTGAGAACCTTTATCGCTTAATTGAAAGTGATCATGGCTCGCATGTTTTGAATCAAATTGTCAAGATTTACAATAAACATGCCTCTTCAACTACCCAATTTGCAAATATTCCTGTAAGCCAAGGAGCATCTCGAGTTCCTCCCCTTCAACTATAGCTTCCATACCAACTTACACCAATCCGCAAGTCCACACAACTATGCATCAACCTAATTATGTGGCTACTTCTTTCCCGATTTCCACTAGGATTTGTACTTCTTTTGTGGCATCACAACCTCCTTCCACCACTTTGATACCCCTTAGTATTCCTTTCACCTCCCCTAACATTACTTACACTCCATCACCATTTTCTCTTCCACCTCAACCCGCTTATCCTGATCCTCTTATGACACAACTCCTTAACACTATTTCATCTATGCAACACCAACTTGCCACCATTATTCAAGGTCAAACTACTCCAACCACATATCTTGTCTATAGTAGCTCCTTATCATTAGAAATATTACATACCTCAATGCCACAAGGGATAGAAATGTCAAGGTTTTGTGAAAAATGGACGAAAATGAGACCCTATCAACCATGCCAATGCTTTTGCTACCTTGTGTTGTGATTTTGTCCTTGATGATAAAACTTTAGCAAAAAAAATTCCAGGGACCTTGAAAGATACTATTTTAGACTAGTTTTCCAACTTACCCAATCATTCCATCCATTCATTTAATGAATTTGAAGTAGCTTTCATTAATCACTTTCAAGTGCACATGACACCTAAAAAGACAATGGATGACCTTATGAGATGTAGACAAAAATAAAATGAAAAAGTGGTAGATTTAAAATCCCATTACCAATCCTTATACACTCAAGTTGTGTCAAAATTCGAAATGCACATTTGTAGAAGATTTTTATTGAGAATTTGCACACCAACCTCCAAGATAAACTTACTATGGGGTATATGCAAGATCATCATGGAAAAAATAGGCCCTTAAGTGGTAAAAAATTTAGAAAAATTAGTGTTAGGCAACTTGACGTAAAAAATTGAATAAGTTATTTATATTATTTTAAAAAGTGTAAGAATAGAATATATACCAATTTGAATGTAGTTTCTAAACTACAAGGTTTGTTTAAAAAATATATATATCTATTTGGTAAAAATTTTAAATTTCAGTGCAGTGGTACTTAAATTTCAGGGAAAAAATAAGAAGTAGGTGTATGTCTAACCACCCTAACCAAAATAAAATGATAATTATTTTTTATAAGATTTTAGATATAAGTAGAGGACTCGTACCCTGATGTGATGCATATTTTTTTGTAATTTTTTTCCAAGTAAATAATTAATTATGATTTTCTTATTACAGCTTTATAAAAAATATAAAAAACTCGTATGTCAAACCACCTTGGTCAAAACTTTATGAAATTCACTTTTTATTTTTTTAATCCTATAGTATGCAAAGCATAGAATGTGAGAAAATGTTTTGGATTCAAAAAATGTGATACCATTTGAAAGATATAGATTTTTTTCAATCAACCTATCAATCAAGACTTTAGTGGTAATTTGAATAGAAAATGACTAATAATTACTTATTAAATTCAAAGTAAAGCATAATTTATATCAGTGGAAAGCTGAGGATCTACTTTAAAACCCCTTTTCATTTCAAAAAAATTGGGTAAAAAAATAGTTGCTAGCCACATAGCTATCATATTGCCACTTTTTGGCCCATCGTGATCCTGCACATACCCTATGATGAAATTCCCTTTGTTCATGCATTTATGCACAACCTTATGTGATTATAAAAATTAGGTTTCAAGTCATGAGTCCAGATCCACTTCTAGCTAAGTCGACAAACTTGAACATCACAATCAAAACCACAATAATATGCAAAATTTGAACAAACCTAATTGAGGCTTTTTACTGTTTAATCCACCTCCTTCACCCCAGCTGTAATCAACTCCAAAAACTCAAAATTCAATGGCCACTACTAAGATAGCAATGCCTTATCATTATGGAGATATGAATAGACGCTTTACTCCTTTACTTGACACCTTCCACAATACAATGAACTAATTAATTCGAAAATGAATGCTCACCTTACCACTCATTCGACGACTTGATCCTAATCAACCCTTACCACCTACCTTCAAACCTAACACTTATTGCCATTTTCATTGTCAAAATGGCCATGAAACCAAACATTGCATGTGTCTTAAACATTTTGTTGAAGACCTGATTGATTCAGGTGAATTGACCATTATGAGTGTTAATGATCATGGCAATAAGTCTATCGCACCCCCTAAACAAAATTTGCAAATTTTCACCAACCCTATGCCTAAACACACTATCTCATTTGTCAAGGCTAGTGAACCTTCAAATCCTGATGTAATGATTGTTGACACACAAAATGAACAACTTGATACATCTACTATTGTTTCCCAAGCTAGTCCTATGGATAAACTTCTAGCTATGATAGATGTTATCCCTCACAAGGGCCAAACCACTAAATCACTTGATATTACTTTTTCTGCTAAAGATATACTACAAAAGCTTCCTGATGGTCCTCTCTACATAGCTGGAAGAATCTATGATAAACCTACTAATGGGATATTAATAGATCCCACTTGTGTTGAGAATGTGATCACAAAAGAATTTCTAGTTTACATCATCTATATCAAATGACTATAATACATCAATTTCTTGGATTAAAACACATCATGGTTTTGCATGCCCTACGATTGGATCAATCATGCTACCTTTACAAATAGGACCTAAGAATTTAGAGTTAACATTTTCCATTATTCCATAATCTGACAATTTTTTTTTTGCGGCTAGGCCTTCCTTGGCTTCACTCAATGAAAGTGGTCCCATTAGTTTTTCATAAGTGCTTGAAGTTTCCACATGGCAGTGAGGTATTCACCATACACCATAGTGGCTTTAATCATTTATCTTACAAAGGTAACTTTTCATTGCAAACCTTTTTGCCTGAGCCCATGGAACCTATCACCCCTCATAAGGACTTCTTTTACATTGCTTATCAAAAGTTTAAAGCCAAAAAGATCATTGAATTATCTCTTCATAACACATCTTCATCCACCTTCACTAACCCTATCCTTGATGAAACCATGATTACACCTAAATCTAATATTGAACAAACCATCAAACTACTTGAGCAATCTCCTCTTGACACTTCCCAACTATCATTTAAATGACCAAGAACAAATGAAATGACTCATGTCTTACTTCCTCATATTGAAAACAAGTATATAAAGAAAAAGAAAAAGTGGTTGATCCATCCTCTTCGGTTTCTCCTATTCTCCCCCCTTCAGAAGTAGAAGAACCTATGATGACTCAATCCGCTCTTACACCTCAACAACTCCAATATAGAATTAAATGAAACTGCAATGCTTGGGAACATTGGTGTCACTGTCGTCTCCTTTCCCATCAATCTTATATGGACAAAATCAACCTCCACCCTTGACAGAAGAAATAAATCACCACCTTCCCTCTCTTGATCTTCCACATGATAGTTCAACCCAACAATTGCAACAAAACAAACCCATTCAAAAACCAACAATCTTGATACATCCATCCTTATAAATTACCCTTTTATCCTCCCATTGTTATTAATCTTGATGATGACGATGAAGATGCGATGATCACTAAAATAGATGAAGAAGTACAAAATGATTTGAACTCTTTATTTTAATCTACAATGAGCTTAAATGGTTCATCCTTTCCACCTTGTGAAGAACCTGCTACAACTCTTAGTTTGGCAGTTGTGATTCCTTATTTAGACAGTCAACCACCTTCACATTACATTGAACATGATTTGGAGGTGGATGACTTGATGGATGACTTGCATTTTCCTAGCTAGCCTTTCCTTAACATCTATTTTTTCTTTTCATGTGCATATTGTATTCTCCCATATTGTGTGTTTGAGGTTTTCATCTCTCTGTACACTTCTTTTATTTATATATTTATTCTTCTATTTGTCATGCTTTGTTTTGTGTTTTCCTTTTGGGGATGATGCAAAGCGTAGAGATGCCCTATGTCTCTTCCATGTTGACCCAAATGGTCCTTGTCTTTTTTTCCTTTTTGTTTTGTATTTCTTGTGGGGATGACACAAAGCATATAAACACCCTATGTCTCTTCCATGTTGACTCAAATGGTCCTTTTTCCTTTTATTCTTTTTTCTTTCCTTGTGTTTTCCTTTTTGGGATGACATAAGGCATTGAGACTGCAATGTCTCCTTCATGTTGACCCAGAAAAAATTTCATTTTCTTTCCCCTTTTCATTTTCTTTTCACTTGTGTTTTCCTTTTAGGGATGATGCAAAGTGTAGAGATTCCCTATGTCTCTTCCATGTTGACTCAAATGGTCCTCTTTTCCTTTTTTTCATTTTTATTTTCTTGTTTTTTCCTTTTTGGGATGACACAAGGCATTGAGACCACAATGTCTCCTTCATGTTGACCCAAACACTTTTTCATTTTCCTTCCCATTTTCATTTTATTTTCACTTGTGTTTTCCTTTTGGGGACGATGCAAAGCATAGAGATGCCTTATGTCTCTTCTATGTTGACTCAAAATGGACTTTCTTTTCCTTTTTTTTTCACGCTCTTTGTTTCATTCTTCTAGTTCCATGTGTATTTGTAGAATGATGACAGTTTCGAGCTCTTTCATAAAAAAATCACAACATCAAACATACTAACCCCAAATCCATAAACCCCTTAAGTGTTTGGTGTATTTCCTTTTCTAGGGGGAAAATCCCTTTCTTTCTTTTCCTTGACATGACATAGCCTACCCTTGAAACATATGACTTGGCATAGAGCTTTCTAGGTTGGCTCTCGTGTCTTATTTTCCTTTTTCATTTTCTTTCCTTCTCTACTTTCAAGTAATTTCTCATAGAACGATGTGTAGCAATTCCTTTAAAGTGGGGGCATACATTACCATTATTTCACTACGCATTAATTCTTCTTAGTGTAGTCTTGTTGTTTACGTGATGCATTTTTCACTTTGTGGATGACATTGGGTGTGATGTCCCTCATAAGTGTGATCTATCTTAGCATATTACATTCCTCTTTGTGGTTTGATGTGATGTAGTGCATCCCCTAATTTTTCAATATACTATTCTTTGATTGGTCCTCTCTTGGAGACACTAGACATAATGTTCCCTAAGTGACCGAGCTTGCATAAATTGAACAAGACTCCTTTGAAAAATCTTTTACATTATATTTTTGCATTTTACATTTTTGCATTTCTTAGCCATCTTGCATAACACAACTTGCATGCCTGTAGTGCCATATTTTTTTAAGCTTAACATTTACATTTTCTTTGGTTTTGTGGAGCCTTGTTAAAGTTATCAAATAGGTATAACTTTGGCATGGTTGAGCAACAAGCCCAACTAGTTGTATGAATTTTCCCCATAACCAATTTTTTGTTTTGTGAGTGCATGCCAACTAGCATATGTATCTTACTTTTCTGGGCTTTCTCACCCCACAAACAACTTGTTTTGTGGCCCCACAGTGAGTACACATTCTCTTTTTCAAACAATCAGCCTAGATCTCTTTTCACAACTAGTTTGATTCATGATCGAAGCTTCATTCAATCCATTTCAACACTTGTGTGTTCCTTTATTCTTATGCTTATTTTTCCTTGGGACTTGATCATCCCTCTTGATTGTTGTATTCCATCTTGTTAGTGAAAGTGTATTTGAACCCTCCCCTTGATGTTCATGGCTACATTAGTGTGAGGAAGCAAATTCATCCTCTCACTAAAGTGGGGGCTAAATGTGTTATAGAAAAATTATCATTGTCATGGCCTTTTAGGTCTTGTTTCATGGTGTTGAGACTATGTTGCTTTGATTTTATGTTGTGATATGGCTTGAACATGCTTATTTA